>VYZT01058230.1:0-45204 GCA_013400735.1 Pomatostomus ruficeps | reverse complement strand
CCCCATATTTTGTTTCTCCCCCGGGAAGGCTTTGTATTCCCCAATCTGCTGCAAGCCCACCAAATCCAAACCCTGCATCCTTACACCATAGGGTATTTTGTATCCCCCCCGCCCCCTCACAATGCTATATATGTAACTGTAAAGCGCTGTGCCGGTGTTTCCTGGCATGAACCCAGTGCCCAAATAAACCATCTGGGAAGCCCCTCCTCGTTGTCTCACCTTCCTCCATGCCCTGGACCACCAGTGGATTAGGTGAACCCCTGCAGGACTTTCGCCATCCCTCCAGCACCCGAAGCAGCTTGGCCAGCCTCTGAAACCGCAGGTGGATGCCTGGTACCTCTGCTGGCAGCACCGCAGCACCCCAGAATGCAATGCTTCCTACTGTTAAGCACACAGGTTCTGATAATCATAAATTTTCCAGGACAGTTAACCCTGTTAACTCACTATTGATGCCAGCAAAGTACAATGCTTGGGTTGGTGAATTCTGTTTCTGGTGCATAAAAGCAGTATCTTGGGAGCAAAACTTTCTCCCCTGCCCCACCGTCCTCTTTGCTGTATTTCCCTTGCATTTCCAGTTGATTTTGACAGCTGCATAATCTTGCACAAAATATGGTTTGGGTAGGACACAAATATGCACCTATTTTCCATTATTACACTAGGACGTTGTCAGTTACTTATGTATTTAGTTCCACTGTCTCATTTATTTACCTTTGCTTTCACTACAAACTTATGAGGTGGGAGAATTTTGTTTCTCTTTAGCAGAGGAATAAATAAAGTTTAGAGTGACAAACAGGCTCAAGTCTACAAAAGCAGCTGCTTGACTGTTGCTGACATTTATTTGTACTATTTTGGGAGAGTACCTGTCAGACCATAAAAATTACTGATAATATAAAGCCTCACTTTCTCTGCTCAGTTTCTATGCATGTGCTGTTCCAAACAAGTCCTCGTTTCTCTCCTCAGAGCAGCAGCTGGGAGCTGGTGTCTCCTCTTTTATTCTATGGTCCTGTTCATTGCTATGCTGATGTGCCAGCTCCAAGAGTCCCTGTACATGGTGTGACAAGACAGAGCTTAGTGCCTTAAAATGCAAAGCATTGGCCACCCAAGTTTGTCTTTTAGGTGTTTTAAGTCACACAGTTAACACTTAAGTAATTCAGTGCTTCTACTTAAATTGTTCATGTATACTTTCATTCCCTTGTATATATTGGAGCCTACTGAGGAAAATGTCATTTGGGTTCTAAAACCTTTGTTACTTTATTGCCAAAAGTAGTATATATCTTAAAACAGTATGCTTCTGTTGTATTCAGTATACCAGAGGGAGCCCTCCTGTGGTTAATTTAATACCTATCAATTTTCAGTAGTGTTACTAAATAGAGTATATCTGAAAGGATAAAATAGACTGGTTTCTATATTTAATTTTCTTTCTATCTAACTCAGCTTTTGTAATGCATTTCAGCTAATTTATTGTGCACAGTCATTTTGAAGTAATCCAAATCAAAACACAAGATCAAGAAACCTCAGTGCATCCTGACACTTGGACTTGTAGAAAGGCTACTGTAATGAAGGGGATTCCATGGCCTTATTGAAGCAGTGGGGTACAAAATTGCTCAATTATTAGGGGGGCATACCCAAGCTGTGTTTTGTCCCCTCTCTGGGACATGATGCTTAGTTCTTTCCTAAACTTCCTCATTTCCCTGTGCTGGGAATTTCTCTTGTGAAGAATTGCAGTTGTACTATATGTACATCCTGACCAGGAGCCAGACTGCACTGTGCGTACTGTGTGTGTAGGCAGATGTCTGTTCACATATAGAAAAAAGAACAATTCAGCCTCTCTGTTGTTTTTAATGCTCAGACAGGTAACTTATGGTCTTTGTTTAGCAATATGCTGATGCACACATTTATAGCAATTGCCTACAGTAAAACTGTGTGTGTACTGACCATTTTGATGGATTTGGGCCAGGAGTAGACATCTTGGGTACTTCAAATTAGTCTGAAAAAAATTAATTCAGAGATCAACAAGTTAAATGCAATGCAACTCAGGAATCCCGTGCTAAAAATTTTACATGTATTGTAAATGTTCCTCATGGTCAAAAGACCAAATTGAAAGGAATAGCAGTCCCATTTTTTTAATGGTCCCTTTAAAATGTGAAAAGGCTTCATTAGGAGATGGCAGCCTTCTTTCTGAGAATTCCAGTGTGTCATGTTTTAACCTTGGCAGGCAACTAAGCACCACACCACTGCACTCTCACTCCCATCTCAGTGGGATGGAGGAGAGAATCCGAAGGATAACAGTGAGAAAACTTGTCGGTTGAGGTAAAGACAGTTCAATAGGTAAAGCAAAAGTCCCCCACACAAGCAAAAAACCACAGAATCGATTCACCACTTCCCCTGGGCAGGCAGGTGTTCAGCCTTCTGCAGGCAAGTCGGGCTCCATCATGCGTAACAGTTACTTGAGAAGACAAATGACGTCACTTCTGTTGTCATCCCTTCCTTCAGTTTTATTGTGACTCTGATGCCATATGGTGTAGCATATCCCACTGGTTAGTTGTTTTCAGTTGTATCTTCTCCCAGCTTCTTGTACACCCTCAGCCTCCTCACTGGCAGGGCAGTACAAGAAACAGAAAAGACATTGGCCCTGTGTAAGCCCTCCTCAGTGACAACAAAAACATCCCTGTGTTATCAGAACTGTTTCCAGCACAAATCCAAAATACAGCCCTCTGCCAGCTACTGTGAAGAAAATTAATTTTATCCCATCCACAATCAGCACATAATGTAAACTGGTTTTTAAGGTCAAGCTCTGTAATGATTCATTGATTTCAACCTGATTTTGACAGTTGTTGCATTTGGAAGGGTTTCACTGGGTGATATATTTGTTTGGGTAATCTTCAAAATATGTCTTCATCAGAGAAATCCTTTCCCTCTTAAAGAAGAAACACCATGGGAGAGACCTGCTTGTGATGGTTTCCTCAAGAGGTAAAAAAGAGGAAGGGATTTAACAGGACTTCATGTTTATTTTTCAAATTCTTTACCTTCATTTCCATGATTTTCACACATTTTTCTATGACATGGCTCCAAGTCTATGCAAACACCCAGTGATTCAAGTCAGCTATTTAATCACCAAACTAATAACAAAGAGAATTGCAGGAACAAAAATGATGAAGTGTATGTTCAGCTAACATAGAAATATGTAGGCCACAGTATCCCACTCTTTTCTGAATGCTTGTACTCCGCAGGGTGAGAGCTGTCATGTTTCTGTTCAAGGTCGTGTTTCACAGGGACAACGTTTCCTTATGCTGTCATTTTAAGATCTCTTGGCAGATCCTATTGAAGGAATTTCCTATTATCTCTTTCTCTGGTCAAATCCTGTTTATTGAACACCTCTGGCCTTAGGAAGCAGTCACTAGCTGAAATATGAGGCTTTTTAGTCACATGTGGATTTAACAGATAACTACAGCATCCCTTTCCCCACCGTCACCTCCAGCTGTTGGTTTACCTTCCCATGCCAGAAATTTTCAGCCAGATCCCTGATGACAGGGCACAATGGTATTTGACAGATTTTTCACTGGATCATCTGACACCATCTCCACAACAGTATAAGCCTGTCTACCAGACTTTTCTCTGAAGAAGTTGAAGAATATTTTTGTGTCATTTTCAGAGCCATGTGAACAGTTACCCCCACAAGAACTGCAGCAACAAGAAATTTGGAGGTTGGTGCCGTCGGGCAGTACCATGAATGTGCAGTGCCGTGAAACTTCTGTCATGTTTGTTTCACCTGACAGCTATCATGTCCAGTGCAGTTTTCTTTGCCTTGCCAGTTGTTGCTTTTTGTTTCTTTTTAATGCTAAATTTACAGTGCAAATTGGATATAGTAGACTAGAAAGTCTGGCCTGTGTGACTTAAATGTTTAACTGATCAGTAATAAACCTGTGCTTAAGAAGCAATAGTAATTAAACGTTTTTCTTCTTTGCTGCACAGTGGTTTATGATAGCATGCAATGCTGCTAAGAGATTTAGCTAGGCAGAGTAATTATCTAAACTAGAATTTTGTCAGGACACCCGTGTTAGTACAGGGTGCTTTAGAAATTGGATTGCTCACTGAAGCATGTAAGTGTAGATTTATCAGACTAACTTAAGGTGCTCATTTGCTTAAAGAAGCATAATTTTTCATACTTGTACTTAGAATAACAGAGGTGTTTAGAAAATTTTGGCCTGTTTACTTATTTTTGCTCTCTGAAGATAGTTTTCTATAAATTAAGTACTAGGAGAAGGCAAACAAATATTTAGGATGACTAAGAACATTTTGTAGCAGTCTATGCCAAATTCCGTTTATAGATGAAGATGGGCAAGAGGAAGGACTCCTTGTGTCTCTGTTCAGAGCCAATGCCTGGGAAATACAGGCTCTGCAGTGTTACCAGCGCCTGTATTCTGGTATAAGTATTTTATCCCATATTTTTTTGCCTCACTTTGATTAAAATATCCCAATTTTGCATTAGATAAAACAATTTTTTGTCACAGGCAGTTTGTCTTTCTGTTTTGTCATCCAGTCCCTGGGCTAAAAGTTATGGTTGTAATGTAACTTTTGGGTAAACTTTGTGTAATTTTGCTGAAACTTTGTGGTTATGTCCAAGCAGGCATGGTCAAACATGCACATGGACTAGAGAGGTTTGAGACGTTCCCACCCACAAGAGATAGCTCCAGCAGACACTGGCAACTGAAATCTCTTCTGCACAGATTAACCACCCTTGGCAAAATTTTGCTTGTCCCTGGCAAAGCCTGTACAGATCAGTAGTAGTTAGCCAGAGCTAGAAAACTTGAGGAGAGACTGCAAATTGCAGCAAATCTAGTGCTGAAGCACCATCCTTCAGTTGTTTTCCAGTTCTGAATCATCTGTCTTGAACAGAATTAATACATGGTTTAATGCAATAGTTGACTTTTTTTAATATGGTTTTCTTTTTTAATATGAGAGCACAATGCATAATGTGGTTTTTCAGCTTTTATTTTCACCATTGCAGCACAGTTCCGTATCTTACCTATTTTTCTCTTTTTTATTTGTTTTTTTTCATTGGGGGGAAACCCCCACATTTCTGATTATATAATGTTTTTGATATCTCACTTAGTTCCTGGGTAAGTTACTATATCAGATTGAGTTGTGGAAATTTTTAGATTGCTTTTTCTGTAGAGCAGTAGTTTCACATTAGCATGGAGAATGCACTTAAAAGACACATTAATGCCATTCAACAAGCAATATATTTCTATTTTTCTCAGACTCTGATAAATGACTACATTTTGAGTTGCATTTGTTATGGGTACAAAATGAATGACAGGCTTGAACGGATGTTGTTTTTCCAAAATTGCTCAATATAAACTAAAGTGACATTCAAATTGCTGAACAAATTTTACAATTATAACACTAGTATAAAAATGTAAATTCAGAACTTTTATGACATTGAGCAACAAATTCTCCTCTAAAGTTACAGAATCATTAAAGACACAACATAGATGAGAATAAAAAATACTTGTGATAGGTCTAAAAATTAGCAGGAAACTAAAAATATGACATACAAAAGCCTCACAGCAAAATATTCCTGCAGTATATGTAACCTGTGTTTCACATCAGATTAAATCTTTTCCAGCATCCTTGGGCATCCTTGACATAATTCCCAGTAATGGTGAAGCAGTAGGGATTTCTCCAAGCACATGGACATGCTCCTGCATGGAGGGAGATTTTATTTTGAGTGATATTGCTTGAACTATATAGCCTGAGGGGACTGTGGTTTTATATGTCTGTTTTCCCTAAAGTAATCCATTTAAGAAATACAACCCAATGAAAGTGCAGCCAGAACATATATATTAGCCTATGCTGTGCTAACATGAAAGTGATGTTCACCTCCACCAACTGCTTATACTAATGGATTTTAAAAGCAAAATTGAAAGCAGCCCTTTTTAGCAATGTAGGCAGACATGCTGTGTGAGC
Source organism: Pomatostomus ruficeps (assembly GCA_013400735.1). Lineage (NCBI taxonomy): Eukaryota > Metazoa > Chordata > Aves > Passeriformes > Timaliidae > Pomatostomus > Pomatostomus ruficeps. The sequence goes on along the minus strand of VYZT01058230.1, from coordinate 39,234 downwards.
AGGAAGAGCTTCAAAGGACAGGAAACTTCTGGAATTCCATCAGGGAAAGCAGCAAAGCTGCAGAGGGATGGGAAGTAAATTTGACTAGGAACACAGTCCTTTACCTTCTGTAATCTTTCTCCATCTTCCCTGTCTTCTTGCTCCCTGAGGAGAATGTGCACCAAGAGCAGTAAAGATGCTGAGATGTTGTTTAAACCATTCATATACAATGTGTTGAGAGGAACTACTTGACAAAAAGTTGTTATTTATGTGAGACTTACTTTCTGTAACACTGAGGTGATTTCTCAGCAGAATTGCAAGTGCTGTAGTGTGTGTGCAGACCCCATGATAGTGCAACTGCTGAAGATGAAGGTGTTTCCTTTGAAGCAATTTCAGTATGAACATAAGAGAGACATTTTTCTTCAAATGCTCAAGACTCACAACAGATGTCTCCTTCAGAAGCAATGAAGAAAAAATGCATTTTATATTGGGAACAAGGAAATGGAGATGGCATCATGCTAAGCAGCAACCTGCTTATGCATCTGGAATGGATGTGAATGACAAATGAACATGGGAGATTCTGCTGGTTTCAGCTGAGACAATTTGGAGTAATTTTCTTCATAGTGGCTGGTATGCGGCTGTGTTTTGGATTTGTGCTGAACACAGTGGTGATAATGTGAAGATGTTTTAGTTATTGCTGAGCAGGGCTTACACAGAGCCAAGGCCTTTTCTGCTTTTCCTACTGCCATGCTGGGGAGGAAGGTGGAGGTGCTTGGGAGATTGGGAGGAGACACAGCCAGGACAGGTGACCCAAACTGACCACAGGGATATTCCAGACCATGTGACAGCATGCTCAGTATGTGAAGTGGAGAGAAGAAAAAGGAAGGGAAGCAACATCTGGAGTGATGGTGTTTGTCTTCCCAAGTAACCATTACTTATGATGGGGCCTTCCTCTCTTGGAGATGGCTGAACACCTGCCTGCAGGGAAGCAGTGAATTCATTGCTTCGTTTGCTTTGCTTGTGTGTGTGACTTTTGCATTCGCTATAAACTGTCTTTATTTCAACCCATGAGTTCTCTGGCTTTTACCCTTCCAGTTATCTCCTAGATCCTGCTGGTGGGAGAGTGAGCGAGCAGCTGTGTGGGCCTTGGTTGCTGGCTGGGGTTAAACGATGACAGTCCTTTCTGCTGAGCCAGACCCGAGTCGAACCATTGAGATAGTGGCAGATTTGACTGGCATGCACTAGAGTGAATTTATATCCGTCAGTGGTAGCTGGTAGTGAGCAGGCTCCTGTGTTTGCCATGGGCTTGCTTCACTGACTGTATATTAGAATATGGGCCTTGTTAGTGGCTGCTTTTTGCTTTCACTGCTTGCTGTAGAGCTGTAGTGTTTATCACCTTACTGAGTTGTGCCTGGGAATGTTCTGGTAACAGCCATGGCCATGTGCCTGCCCTGGAAGGTGGCCAGGGTATTTTCTGTTTTCTGTGCTGCTGGACTGGACAGGCTGGAACTCCAGTGTGAACCTGAGTTGAAGGGCCTGTGATGTGTGAATAAGTCCTGGTAGAGCAGCAGCCCACAGAGGAGCCCACACCAGAGCAGGTGGATGCCTGAATGAGTCTGTGACATGTGGCACTGAGATGCCTGTGATAGAGCAGGTTTGCGGGCAGGGCCTGTGACCTCATGGGGGACCGACACTGGAGCAGTTTGTGAAGAACTGCAGCCTGTGGGAAGGACCCATGTTGGAGAACTTCAAGGAGAACTGTTTGCTGTGGGTGGGACCCCTCACTGGAGAGGAGGAAGTAAAGATTACTGTGCAGACCATGGTGAATCAGGCTGTCCCCTGGCAGCCCATGGAGAAGTATGATGTGGATTATCCTAGTGCTGGACTCTAGCAGGAACACCTTGTTGTTAGCCAGGCTGGGAGCAAGGGGAGGAGTTCAGTGCCATGGCTGTGCCTTTTAATTGTTATAAGCCATGGTTTGAGTTTTGTGTTACAGGAATAACTATACCAGGAACCACCCGAACTAGCGTAGGAGAAATGAGTTCATGTCCTGGAGATGGCTGAACACCTGTCTGCTCATGAGAAGCAGTGTATTAATTCCTTGTTTTGCTTTGCTTGTGTATGTGACTTTTGCTTTCCCTACTAAACTGTCTTTATTCAGCCCATGAGTTCTCTATTTTTTATCCTTCCAATTTTCTCCCTGATCCTGCTGGTGGGGGACTGAGCAAGTGGCTGCATGGGGCTTGGCTGTTGACTAAGGTTAGACCACAACAGAGAACAAGGACTGTGCTCTTCATAGCCCCTTCAAAGACATAGATTTTGGAATAACTTGCCACTTCCATGTGTTGTGGAAATGTTTGTTCAGTGATTTATAAGAGTAAAATCTTTCTGAATTAAGTTTAAAACTAAAATTCAGTAAGACTTGAAACTCTTCCTCAATGCATTTTAAAGAAATTGTTAGTAGAACAGATTCTTCAGAGATAGTTGTTAGTGTGGGTTTTGAGTTTTTCCTTTTACTTATATGTATACACATATATTTGTACACTCATGTATGTTTGTTTATGGGCAGAAGGTGAAGAGACCATCTTTGCTTCCTAGAGGGAGAGAGAATATATGTTTCTTAATGTAACATGCCAACAATCTTTAGAGGAATAGAACAATTTTGTGAAAAGCACCATGCAAATACGTGGAGAAGCGTATGTTAATGAGTATAAATTTGGTACAATGTACAGTGTCTTTGGCATTTTTAAGTTGGGGTTTTTTTAATAAATTTGTAGGGTTTTGGTTTTGTCTCTCGTCCCTCTTTAAAACCAGATTGTATGTGGGCTGACTTTATGTTCAGTTTTTGAACAGCCATAACTTTCAACAATCTATTGAGCGTTTTTTCCTTCTCTACTTGAGAAGTCTTGAAATCTGTAGTAAATAATGATGTTGGCTCATTTCATTTATGCCCTTGATTATTTCCAGTCTTTCCTGTTAGTCATGTCTACTCTTTAGACCGTGGACTCACATACAGATTTTTTTTATTTAGGAAACCATAGGCAAGATTATTCAAAAATAATTGCCCAAGGCTGCTGTCCTTATAACACACTTTGCTAATCTGCTGGTCTCCTGGCATGTGTGATCTAAAATCAAATAAGTGACCTTCTCTTCCACTTAGTAACCTTCTTCATATCACAGATTAATCTCCAATTTACTGATCTGCTTGTTTGAGAGACCAGCTACTATCTTTTAATGATAGCAGAGAAGCTGCCAGAATGTTAGAATGGAAGTGATAGGAAGGAAATATGAAAGTAATGAAAATATACACCAAGGAAAAGAATAAGGAAAATATATCCCATCAAATACATTTCTTGAACTTCTAAGTTGTGTTGCTGTCCTGTCTCATATGCCTTCTCTTTCATGTTCTAATCTGCATGTCTGGCATATTTTGATACCATATTACTATTTTTTTTAAATGCATACTAACTGCAACCTTGCTCCTCTGTTTTAATATATTGCAGCATGTATGTAAAGCTGCTTTGGAATAGCATGGATTAATGATGCATTTAAACAGTTTTAAAATGACCCTGGGCTAGGTCAATTATTGAAGTAATGCCAGTGAGGAATATGTTATTTTGATTGCAGTAAGCTCTTAGTTTTATGTTAACTGCCTCGTACAAATATGACCTATGGGCTTTTAATGTTGTAGTGAATTGGAAACGTGAATAAAGCATGCTTTATATTTGCATGGAGTAAACTAAGTCTCCTTCTTGAGAGGAGATTCTGTCTTGTTTTCTTTTGTTGTACACGGGGTCACCTTTTTGTGCAAGTGCTCTGAGAATACAGGGCACTTATATCTTTTTGATATAAAGGGAAGGCATAGTGAGGTGTGGGTGCTGCTTATGGCATGTTAGGTGTCACTGCAACCACCCCTTTAATATCCCACCAAATTTGCACAGACCCATGCTACTACACCTGTACTCTCCCTTTCCCTGCAGCCTGAAGGATGTTACTTGTGGTGCAGTGGGAGAATTCTGTGATACTGGTTATTTCCCAAAACTTCATTTGTAAAAGCAGTGCATTTACAAATTTACATTTTTACATTTGTTCTTGTAAAATTCACATCCTTAATTATTGCAATATTTCTTTTCCTTTTTGGAAGTGTAAAGTGTTACTTGCTGTGTTCTGCTTTAGAATTGAGTTGGAATGAGGGCTTATTATATATTTTTCAAAGTGTGGGGATGTGTTTTTTCTCATCCCAAACATGTCTCTGTCTTAATTTAATCTGCTTTTCTGTGCAAAACTGCACCGTAGTTGCTCTGCTAGATTCCAGTGTGATGGGCAGCTTATACTGCAAATTTAAAAAGCAAACAAAAATCAGCTCTACAGAACAAAATTTTAGTAACACAGTCTTATGTCAATAAATCTGGTATCGACCAGTCTTCAGCAATATTGGACTTCACAGGTTTGGCAGTGCCTGGGAAGCTTGACTTGCTCATGAAGTTTTACAAGTAACTTTAGGCTGTGGCTGTCATTTTTTGTTAAGTAGGTCCTCTGGAAGAGGAGCTGAAAAACTGACTCCGATCATGGCCTGACAGTGCACCTATACTGAACTTTTAGAAATTTGCTTAAAATAAAGAGACGATACACTTCTCCAGAACAATGTTTTCAAGTCATTTAGTGGCGTATTAACTACTAGATGGATAAAACCAGTTTTTAAAATGAAGACTCCTACTTTACTTAGGAGAACAGTGATTTGGTAGTGACTGAGCTGCTCAAGATGAGCAGAGATCTTGAGCATTAAGCCACTTGCAAGGTGAAACAAAATGTAAGCAAGACCAAAAAGACCATTCCAATTGCTTCTGAAGAATCACAGGAAGGAAAATAAAAACCTTTTTATGTTTCAGGGTTGTTATTAGGTACTTCCCAGGTGCTTGAAAACGAAGATGCTCCATGCCTAGGAAAGAGGCATAAAAAATTTATGTGCCTTTAATGGCCAGTGTTCAGAATATGCATTATAGTGAAAAGAGTTTCTGTAATGGAATAGAGAGAAAATAAGGAAGTGGGAAGTTTGGAGTAGAATATGGGCAGAATTTTGTTGCTGTGTTTCAGGATCTCTCTATATAATCTTCATTCTTTGTCTAGCCCTCTAAAGAAAAATGTGGATAAATTATAAAATAATGTTTATAGGGAAGTAAATAATCCTAGGTTTTCATATGCAGCAATAACTTTTGACACAGTAATTGCTACTCAGAAAGGAGCTCTTGATGCCTATATTAGTTTTATGAAAATGTTAGCTTTCATTTCAAAGAGAATAACATTGTTATGACTACTGTGTAAATTCATTGTGTACTCTCAAATATTGTACAATTCTTGTGCAATCATAATCATCACAGATGGGATAGAAAATATAACCTATTAAGGGAGACTGAATTAAGTAAAGGCTTCATTGTTGTATGACTGGTGAGAGGTCTGAGAATATGATAGAGATACCTGAGAAAAGAGTAACTTGGAAAAGATATGCAGGGAGCACTTTATTGACTCTTTCTTTAAATAGAAATAATAGCATCAAATTAAATACTATACTGGTATCAAAACAAAAGGCAGGTACAGGTCTGTGTACAATCGATTATTGAGCTATGGAGCTTTTTGAACTAGGGATTGTGGATATTAAAAGCTTACATGGCTTTGAGAAACAATTGAATACATTTATGGAGGAAAAATACATTAGGGATAAAGACAGTGCCTCTGGCTTGCAGTGTCCTTGAACCATTGGTTGCTGGAGTCTGGAAGGGTATTTTAGGGAAATGGAGTTGGTTGTTTGCCTTGTATTTATATCTTTCTGTAGGATATGCTGTTGTTTGCTGTCAGAAACAGATAGTTTGCTAGAAGGACCTTTTTGTATAACTTTAAAAAGTCATTCTTAAACTAATAATGTGCAAGTTAAAATCATCCGTAGTAGTCGCTGATGGGAAATCAAGTTGTAGAACAGGACATGATTTTGAATGAGTTTCTTGATGACAGAGAAGGTTCTGGTAAACCAGAAAGAGTGGTATTGCCAGACAGGTTCCGTGTTGCTGCTCCACAATGAATTTGAGGCATGGCACACTGAGAAAGTACACACCCAAGATTAAGTATAACTGTAATAATACACATTTTCCTATTATAAATGTGTGTCTTGGTGTATGAGTTAATATTTGAGGGAGACCAAAGACACAGTTGTAAGAGTTGAAACTTTAATGGATACTTATGGGGCACTTAAATCCATCCTCTGTTACTTGGTAGCAGTAGGATCCTAGAATGTTCTATGAAGTTAGTTTGCTTTTAAATTTTATGCAATGTTTTCTCTATTCAAAAGAATGTTAAATTTTTCCTCTTCAAGTTGAAATGTTGAACATGGACATGTTGAATATGGTAAAGTGCCATAAGGAACATCTTCAGTCTGAGATCTTGGTATTGTTCAATGTATGTGAAGCAGTTTGGAGGGGTTGTAGGTTTTGATTTCTGAGGTTTTTTTAATATTTAAGGAAAATATTTTCTTAAATCTATACATAGCATACATATGACCTTAAAATATTCAAATTACTCTGAGGAATGTCTACAGAGCTGTACATTCATTATAACCTTAACACTTGAGTACAGGAAGATATGAAAATGATAGTTTGCTATTTACAAAAGGTTCCCATTTTTCTGGTGTTGATCTTCGTTTGATATCAAAGCTGTATTTTTGATTTCAGTATGAATAAAATCTACTACAGGAATGTGCATCTTAACCATACATGACTAAAGAAAACATTTTCTCTTCCCCCCTGCCTCAGTAGAGGTTACTTACAGGAAACCTTATTCATTAGTGTGCTATAGGCTGTACTCGTCAGGGATTTGCCAGGTGCTTACCAGAACAGCACTTAATAGTTTGCTGACAGTAACTGGTGAAGATAAAAGCTCATCTCTTTTTTGCTTTCTTTTTTTTCTTTCTTTCCTTTTTTTTTTTTTTTTTTTAAGGTAATAGCATAATGTGAAGCTGCTAATGCAAAGCAGTATATGGAAAAGGTGTTTTTAAAGAACCATAGTGTCCCTTACCTTGGAAGAGATGTTTAAGATCATTGAGTCAACTCTTAACCCGACACTGCCAAGTCCACCACTAAACCATGTTTCTATGTACCACATCTACATCCAGACGGGGTCTCACCAGAGCAGAGTAGAGGGTCAGAATTGCTTCCCTCAGCCTACTGGCCATGCTTCTTGTGATATAGCCCAGAACTGGGTTGGCTTTCTGTGTTATAGGTGCACATTGCTGATTCCTGGCAAGCTTCTTGTCAACCAACACCTCCAAATCCTTCTCCTCAGTGCTGCTATCAATTGATTCTCTGTCTAACTTGTATTTGTACTTGGGATTGCTTTCAAGGTCCCTCTGGATGCACCACACAGGTTGATGGTATTGGCAAACTTGCTGAGGGTGTGCTCAGTCCCACTGTCCATGTTGCCTACAAAGATGTTAAATGGCACCTTGTCTTGCTATTGACCCCTGATGAATGCTGCTCATCACTATTCTCTGTTTGAACATTGAACTTTTGACCACAACTCTTTCCATCCATCCATCCATCCATCCATCCATCCATCCATCCATCCAATTCTTTATCCACTGACTGGTCTACCCATAAAATCCATATCTCTCCAGTTTAGAGACAAGAATTTCATGCAGAACAGAGTGAAATGCTTTGCACAAGTCCAGAACCATTGCATACTTATTTGCTAAAATCTGCTCCTAGACTGCACTTTTATGATATAGGAATTCATTTAATTTCGATCTTTCTTAAATACATGTCTGCTATGTAGCCCCGGCTCTTATATATAAGTTGGAATATGATCCAGTCAACTATACTGTTGACCAGGTGTTAGGGCTTGAATTTAAGATCTATACAAGTTCTTGTAGAGTATTTAATAAAAATCAACAGGGTTTTGAAAAGAATAGACTTCATTGGCATAACCCTTTGCCGGAGTAAAGCTTCTGTTGCCTTCAGTGGGAACTGAGTTTTTTAATCAGTGCTGTCAGTCACCATCTGGACTGACATAATTTTACCATTAAGAGAGTCCATCTTTTCTGGGATGCCATCTGTTAGGCAGTTTCTTCTGACTTGTTTCCAGTATCAACCTTTATATCTTCTTTCATGTTCTCTTTTGTGCTCCAAGCAACCTCTCAAATCCTCATTCTCCCTGCTGTTTTCAAAATGTTTTTGAATACCGGTGAACACAATGAAGTACCCTAGCAATAATGCCTATTACCAAACCCTGGGCAACATCACAATCATCTGAAGAAAATCTGTTAGGAGGCTGAGGCTTGGAAGGCGTTAATCCCAAACCCTTTTCTCATCCCTAGAAGTGATATTTCAAAGCAGTAGCTGAGGGAGAACTTTGAACCACTGATTACTCTGAGTCTTTGCTGTGAATGAAAGAAATTGGTTAGTATGACAGTTAACCTAATAATAGCTTACAAAAGTATCAGCTCTTATACGTTTAAAAATAAGATCATGTAGCATTAGTCTAATGGTATAACTGTTTTTGAAAGGTTTTTACTCAGTAAAGCCAGATTTATGAAGTCTTACAAAAAAAGGTAGTTTTGAGTTAATGGTGGCTAACAGTCCTGCACACAGTGTTTTCACCCTGGCATAGTTAAATGCCAGCAATTTATTTGTCACTTCATGAGCAAATAGAATAAAAAGTGGGAACCCCAAACCTTTCGGTTTTAGAGAGAAAATAGTTATATTAGAAATAATAATTATGTAAGAGGTGCATCTTCTTAATAGAGTAAAATAGTAGTTACCATGTGGTTTCATAAATGGATTTTAAATATAATTCTTGCATGTTATTCATGCATGAAGGAGATGTGTAACTCATGTATGGAGGAGATGTGTATGTATCTGAACACCAGCCTTTCTTCCAAGTGGTTTCAGGGCCGTGATTTTTCCAAACAAAATTTGAGCGAACCCTTCTTGGTTTATGAATTTGATTTGAACTGTAAACAAAGATGATTTAGAGTTTCAAAGAGATAGAAGAAGCAGTTATGTTTATAGTAGTAGATTTTTTTAGTGTGTGTACATACATACATATATATATATATATATATATATATCTTTTAAAAAATGCTCACCAAAGTCTTTCACATTGTGGTCTACCTGTAGATAGCCTGCAGGTAGAAACACACCAATTAATGTATTCATATTGTATTCATTCTCAGAGGAATAGCCCTGGCTATTTCAAAGGTGAGAAAATGTGGCAACAGACAATTATGTAACAGATAATTCAAACAGGTTTTATAGGATCAACCTGGCCAACAACTTACAATGCTGTATTTGCTCATGGTTATTTTGCATAAAAATTAGTAGTAGAATGCTGTGTCGGAAAAGTGTAACTACATTGCAGTCTGATTAAAAACTGTCATGCAATATCTGCAGCTACTCTCTTTTGTTTAAATGAGAATAATCAATATTCTCTCTGAGAAGCTAAGCTGGCATAAGATACCTTCCTTTTCGCAAAATATGAAATCCATTTCTTGCTGGGAAATGGCGTGGATGACCAAATATTGTTGTATTCCCTGATGACTGAGACTGTTCATGACTCTTCAGTCCCTCCATTTGTTATGTCTATCTTGTTATTTCATCTTTGTGTGATTAGCTTCCCTTTATTTTTAAGATGCATCTAGGAAGTCTTCCTCTGGAAAGCAGTTCTCAATTGCAGATGAGAGTTTCACACAAGAACCAGATGACCAAGGATTATTGCGTGACTGATGTTACCACTGAGCTTTACCTTACAATGATTTCTTTAAGGTTTTTTCCTCTCTGGTAGGTGCTGCAGAGAGCTGGCTGTATACAAGCTTTTTTTTCTCCTAGGATAAGGTAGTTGTGTTTATCTTTCATCTCCAAAGGTATGGTGTTATTTTTCTACTGTTTCTCCATTAGAGAAAAGTGAAGAAATGAGTCTGACAGAAAACTTAGAGAGGTTTTTCATCCAGATTAGTGACACACTGAAGTGTTTTTCAGTCTTACATTAAATTTTCTAGGTTACCCAAGCAATCAATCTGAACTATTTCTGCTGTGGAAAACTGTCTGTTTCCTTCATTTTCTGTTTTCTTCTAAGCAGACAAATAGATATGGAAGAAAAAAAATTATCATTTGAACTTTGTCACCAAATTCACTTGAGGTGTCTTTCTGTGGAACAATAGTAGGTGGGAGCAAGCATGGAAAATCTGGCTGCAGTATATCAGCTTTCAGCAGCTCTGATAGGTTACCACACTCATATTTTTCAAGGCAAAGCTCCAGAAGGTCCTAATTTTTCGGTCTGTTTTGGAATTTTTCTGATTCAGTTCAAACACTCTTAGCTGAAATGGGGAAAAAATTTACAGTCTGTGAAACAACCATTGTCCTGTTGTCACCCAGCTCCCTCCCTCTCCCTAGTGAAATTACATAGGCTGGGGACTGCCCTCATTCAAGTGGTCTGTGAGCTTGTGATGACATAACCTGTGTAGAAGGAGCACATACACGATCAGGTTTTCTTTCCAAGCAGTGAAATGTTAACAGTTAAGATGATGCTTGAAATTGTAATAAAGCAGCACATAGGAGTTTTTCACATACACCAGAAAGAATTGTTGTTGCTCCAGACTTTGCTAGATGTCTCTGAGTGATCTCTTGAAGTGCATTTTATCAGTATGGGGGGCTTTCATTATACTTATTTGGGGGCACAGTTCTATAATTGTATCACTTTTCTTAGACCAGGTACCAAGCAGTTAAGAGCCATGAATCAGTCTTGCTGCAAAAGCAGCTGATTTCGAACACCTTTTATGATACGGGAATCAATTATACATGTAGTCATCAGGGAATCATAAAAAGACAAATCGTTGGATAGTGGGGGATCATAGCTAGAGCTGACTGAGCTGCTTCATATAGTTTAGTAATGTGCTGTGTCTTAGAAGTCCTCTGAAGCAGAGGTTTTCCAAGGAAAGTTCCCCACTTTTTAAAAAGTCACTTGAAAAATCTGGGCATTATTAGGAACTAGGTAAAAATCGCTACTACTAAATTTTAGTATGTAAACTTTTAAATAAATATTGCTTATCTTTTGAAATTTTTAGCTTTTATTTGTAACTTTTTGCCTTTTTCACTTTACAGTACATTTACAAAATATGAACTTCTGTGTTGGGTAAATTATTTTTTTTATTTGTCCCATCAGCCCTTCTCCAGTCCTGTCAGTAAGAGATGTTAGAGAGTAATTTTTTTTTTTAGTTCCTGTGATGGATGGTTATGGAATATCATGCTCACAGGGAAAATTATTTCTTCCTAATCCTTGTCAGTTAGTGATTGGCTTATTTCCTGTAGTCTGAAGACTTATAGCCCAGATTCTAGTTCATACAGTACTTCATTTTAGTTGATTTCAAATTTTGTTCATTACTGACTCCTAGTTTGGCAATGTTATTATTCTTTATTGTCTGTACTTGGACAAAATCAGTCAAGAGGCCATCATTCTAACAGAAATCTGTGACCAGTTGCTTTAAAAATAAATGATACTTGCCCTGACACGAGAGAGAAAAAAACATTCATTAAAACTCATGTTGGAGAGCTCTCATCACTCTTTTCCCATTGCATTTGACATTGCCTGAAAGACTGTTATATATTATGTTTATTTTTAGCGACTATTGTTCTCTTTAAATCTGCTCTACAACTTGAGGAAAGCAGTAATGCTTTCAAACAGAAATTTACAGAAGCAAGACATTGCATCTTTCTGTTGTAGTAAGGGGCTATTTAATGAAATATCTCTTTTAAATAAGTTTGAATTTGGCAGGGAAAAAAAACCCCAAATGAGAAGAGAATTAGAGGCTGCTTTAGGGCATACAGATTGAAAACCCGTGTGCCTTTTCTCAAGAACATAATAACATTTCTAAGTGAGACCTTCAGCACATCATGCTCATTTTAATAATTTCTTTTGAAGTGCTGAAAAAGCAAACTACTTTTGCAAGCAAAAGTTTACTTTTTACCCCAAAATTGGCCTACTCTGCTACTCAATATCCTGCTCATGTAAAGAGCTTTTACAAAACTAATGCGGTATTACACAAAAAAGATGTTGACCTGTTGGAGTGAGACCAGAGGAGGCCACCAATTTGGTCAGAGGGCTGGGACACTTCTCCTACAAAGACAGGATGAGAGAGTTTGGGCTCTTTAGCCTGGAGAAGAGAAGGCTTCAGAGAGACACTATGGCACCTTCCAGTACCTAGAGGGGGCCTACAAGAGAGCTGGAGAGGAACTCTTCGGAAGGGTACATAGTGACAGAACAAGGGGGAATGGCTGTAAACGGAAGAAGGGTAGATTTATATTAGATATTAGGAAGAAGCTCTTTCCTGTGAGGGTGGTGAGAACCTGTAACATTGCCCAGAGAAGCTGTGGAGTCTCCATGCCTGTANCTTTCCTGTGAGGGTGGTGAGACCCTGTAACATTGCCCAGAGAAGCTGTGGACTCTCCATCCCTGGAGATGTTTAAGGCCAGAGCAGATGAGGCTTTGAGCAACCTGGGCTAGTGGGAGGTGTCCCTGCCCATGGCAGCAGGGTTGGAATGAGATGATCTTTAAGGTCCCTTCCAACCCAAAGTGTTCTGAGATTCTATGATAATCACACAGCTGCAAAAGCAAATATCCTTTCAGGGTTGAACAGTTTAATGAATTGAAACATGTTTCAGTTCCTTCTTCAAGCAATTTAATATAAGCCAATAAGAAAATGACATATTATTTTTGTTTCATCATAGACCAAAGCTAAAGTACAGCCAGTTTCAATTGAAGCATATTTAAATACCCTGGAAAAAAGGATATGGTATAACCAGACAAATTGTAAAAAAAAGGTTTCCTGTATTTTTCAAATTGGTAAACAGGTTCAGGGAAAGCCACATATTTTGTATATGCTTGCCTCAATTTCTTTGTCCTCCTTGGTGTTTCAATAATTAGTTCCTTTGCAGGGAAAAATACTAGTTTAAAAAATACACTAGCTATTGCAGTGGCCTTGTTTCTCCTTTCAGGATCCTTGTGGTTTTATCCCATAGAGTAAACATTAAATGGACTACAGAACTGTGGTTTTCAGGGGCTGTGACTTCACCTTTGCAATCCTTTCATTTCAGTCCTCAAGGCTGATTTTTGGTCAGGTGACATAGAACACATCATCCTATTTACCTGTAAAACACACCAGGCTTCTCCTCTTTCCAATCAATACCAGAGCATCATGTATTGCTTTCTCCTGAAATGAACATTTGTAGGGAAAAAGAGATTTGTGACTAAATAAAAATTCAGAAAGTAAAGCTTTCATTATATATTCTACATTGCTGAAACAGATAACAAGTTAGAACAGATGCCAAATTACCTGTAATGAACAGCCACACAATAGAAGACACTCTGCATACTGATGAAGTTGTGATTAACACCTATTAACAGGATGGAATTTGTCAATGAAAAAGGAAAGATGATTCAGTGCAATATTCAGAAAGAATTGCTGTCTGTGAAGTTTCCTGATTTTGGGCGTAGTATTTTTAGATTGTTGTTGGAAATCTGCTAATGGTTTGACAACATGCCTTGAAAAACTGTGTTCATAGCTACTAAGAAAAGGAAATGTGTTGCAAAATGGTGCTTTAATGGAAAAAATAGTGGGTCTGTCTTGTTTTTTTCCCTCACCTCCACTCACTCGCTGCTTCTGACTGAGTTAAATGATCAGACTTAAACCATCAGAATTTTTTTTTGGCATGTCAGGTCTCAAAGTTCCATGGAACTGTCTGTCTAGATTATTTCTTTCTTGCTTTCCTTATTTTATTCTGCATTCAAGCTCTATAAAATTTGCTGTAGTAACCTATGGTAGAAAGATACAGTAATTATTGTTATACCAACCAATTATTCTTAATATCCCTGGAATAATATAGAGAGCGCATGGACTTCTCTGTAGAATAGTTAGGTTGTTTTGGTTTTTTTATACTCCCAAAATCTAAGGAGATAAGCAGGGACAATGCATAGAGTGTTACAATTACTTCTCAAGTAGGATGTGGGACTTCATGTCAGCTTTGAAACCTTTCTTGGGTTTTAACTAGCTGGGAACTCTAGGGTGGTGTCTCAGCTCTGATAATGCCATACAAACCTATAAATGGTGGTGGTTCTATGAAATCCACCTTTGGAATTTGTGAGTTTGTCGTTTGATTTGTTTGACTTAAGGCTTGATCTGGAAAGAGGTCTGAATGTTCCAAGTGCTGGGCTTTTCAATACTTAGTGCTTAAGGCTAGTTCAAGGTGACCCAGAAGCCTGTTTCACCCTCAGGTTTAAATGTCTTGATCAGGCGCTTACTTGTTACCCACATGACTCAGAGAATGGGAGAATGAGCCTGCATGCAGATAGCTGGAATAAATGCTGCTCAAGGCTACTCAAGGTGTGATTCCTTCATGGCATCCTTCTTAAGAAGCTAACCTGAGGGGGAATATCAACAGCTTGCCTCAACGGTGACCCTCGAACCATACTTTAACATCCTTTTTATCTAGAGGAGTTGTAGTGGCAGGGTTTTTTTGTCTTTTTTTCCTTAGCATTTTTCTCTCAGACGTTGACATAGCAATGAGAGCATATGCAGATTCAGGTTCAGTTCCCTCCTTTGCCTAGAGGGAGCTAAAGGTCAGTTTTCATCTCTCTGGAGAGAGAAACTACTAATTTTCAGGCAATTTTAAGGTAAGAATGCTCCCTTTTCTCTCTTCTGAGTGTACACATGAAGAGAATTGATCATTTTTTGGTTATCACCCAGGGACAGTATGTTATTTCATTGTCTTGTCTCTCAAGTGGCTTAACTTTGAGTTATGCTCAGTGTCCATGTTGCCTAACTGGTTGAAGAAACAGGGGCTACTGATCAGCTTCCACACTGGACTTGGGAGTGAGGGGTTCAGTGCAGCTGCATTAGCTGCTGAGCACTCGAGAGCTGGGGGGGGTTTCTGAACTAAGGAAGCCTCCAGATGAGGTCAGCCTATTTCATGAGTTCTGGAAGTAGGGTATCAAGTCTCTTAGGTTGGCAACAAAAAATTTTGCTTGCTTACAGGGTTTTGTGAAACAGTAGGTATCAACAAAGCCTGACTTAAAACACCCTCACTGTGTTCTACTGAGACATCTCGTGTCAAGAGTTCCTGGTTACTTCTCTTTCTTGCATTGTATTTTGTCAGATTCCTTTTTAGACTCATTCATTGACAAAAAAGGGCTTGTCAAATCTTGTCATCATGGTTTAGAAAAGGAATAAATTGAGTAATTTATTTGAAGATTAGTCGGTCTCTGTGATAGTCTACTGTGCTCTGTCAGCAGAGTAGCATCATTAGCCAAATTTGGTCTTTGTTTCATTTGTGTAATCCCTGCCAATGCTAACAGAGGCATACCACTGTAGCTAAGAATAATAACTTGAGCCAGAAAATGTAAAACCAGAAGTCATATGCAGAGAACTACTACATATTACAGCAGTGGTTTTTTTCATTATTAAATACTATGTAAATTTTAAACAGTTGTGTGGGTTTTGGTTGATTTAAGAATGTGACTTTTTGTTTGTTTGTTTATTTGTTTGGTTTCCTGGTGACATGACAACTGGCAGAATTCTTGTGTGGCTCTGATAAGACTTTGGAGGTAATTGACTTGGGGGTTTGGGCTTTTTTGGTGTAGACATCCGTCACTAACACTGAAACTTGGAAACTGGAAAAATGTGTTTTATTAAGTTCGAAATATCTGAAATGTTTATGAGGGACAGGGAAGAGATGAGTCTGATGTTAAGTTATTAGACAAAATTTTATTGATGTAGTCCTTATGTTTTTTTATAGATAGACATTTTAAAGGTACAAAGAAAAAATATTCCCTGAAGTCAATAGGCCCCCATGTTAAAGGAAGACAAGTTGAACTTTTTGTATGTCCAGAGTTGTTCTATGAAAATGAAGGTTGATTTTTTTAGGACTCCAAGAATTCTAAAACTTGGAGGTCTCTATTTTATACGTGTAAAATCCCTTAGAGATGTGAAGAGCATAATGTGGGACACTTAAAAGCATCCAGCTCTGTAACTCAGCTATTTTAGTGCTACCAGGATATAACACATGGCCTGAACTGTGTAGAATCTGCTGCCTCTTCTTTGTGTGAGATGTGCTTCCCTTGCACTGGACCAGTGACAGGACCTTGATGACCCCTAAAGCCTTGGTGATGAGAATCCCATTGAGATTGTTGTGAGGTTACTCAGGGAGAAAATTGGAAAGGTGGTGGTGAGGCCACACCTCAACTGCTCTGTTCAATTTTGGGCCACTCACTACAAAAACAGATCCTGAGGCACTGGAACATGTATAGCAAAGGGCAGCAGAGCTGGTGAAGGATCTGGAGCACAAGTCTTATGAGGAGTGGTTGAGGGAGCTGGGGGTGTTCAGCCTGGAGAAAAGGAGGCTTGGGGGGCTGCATGGTTGGTGAGGATGGTGACCACTGGCTAAGTTGCAAAAGTTGACTGTAGCTAAGGCTGTCTCTCCCCCCTCAGAGGCCAGTTAATCTCTGAGCAGTGCCCTGTGCTTTAGCTGCTGTGCTTATATCATTAACCTACATTGGGAACTCAAAATTCCTATTTAGAAATGTAATAACGTGATTCGTATCTTCTACATAATTACTTTGGTAGTACTTGAAAGAACAACCTTAAAGTCTCATAATTTCCACAAATGTATACATTGAAATGTGATAAAGTTTCAGACCAAGCACAGAAAGCTAACATGTCATCAAGGTTACTGTTAAGTTTACTATCTTCTGCTTAGAATCTGAATAATATGCAATAAAGCAGTGTAGTTGTTTGAAAAATAATGTAAAACAATGAAATGTGAGATTCATCCAGCAAATGGAGGTAAGCATATTGTGGAGAAAGTGATTGATTTGGGTTTTTTTTTTAGTGCTTTCAAGTTCGGTTTTCAAGGTGTCTTTATATTATTAAAACTTTTCTACCTATTTTTCAAGGACTAAAGGATTCAATATTCTTGTGCTGTGGGGTTTTTTTTGAGACTTTTTTTTGTTGTTGTTTCATTTTTGCTTTAATCCGCATTTTAAATGTAAGGGACCAATTTTCCTGAGTGTTGTTTGGATTTTGGTTTGGTCTGGTTTTTAACCTTGTGTTGTCACTTCTGTGCTTTTAAAGTGGGAATAAAATGCTATCAGAATAGAATAGCAGTGTTTCGCATCTGCTTTGCACCTGGTTCAGAAGGTATAAATCTTAACATACAGTACATACCATGGTCTTATTCTTCAATCTTTGCCAGAATTTTTTTCTTTTTTTTTTTTTAATGGGAAATAGAGCAACTTAAAATATTTTTCTGTTTATTGCTGCAGGGAGTTTCCAGATAAATATTGACTTGTTTATAACTATAGTGGTAGGCTTTGTTTCTGCTCACATGAAAGTTCTCGTATTTTTAAAATAAATAAAATCCAGTCTTATCTAGCCATAGTTTCTAATGAAGGAATGAAAGAACCACATATGTGTAATGAAATAAACATGACGTGGAAATACACACAATCAGCACTTCATTTCTATGCCATGATTTGATATATAGATATTTTGTCTGTTTGCACTTTGTGCTGACAAAACCAGAGCTATTAAAGATCAAGTGTAGACTGAACACCCAGGGACTTTATCAAATTTGAGGAATTTGATAAATTCAGATATTGCTGTTAGAACCCAATGCAATAGTGTTAGTTTTAATTTTTTTAATTCTCCTAATGCTCTTGTAAGGACAATATGGAAGTATTGCAATCATCTTTTGTCCCGTAGTCTAGACAGACTAACACTGAAATGTTACGCACAGTGTTACCTTTTGGAAGACAGCAGCTGGTATTTTCTTCCCTCCTACAGGCTATGACAGTCTCTTGCCAGACTAGGGTATTGTGCCTTTTGTTTTCAGAGGGATTTGACTGGTCCATGACTTTTGTGCTCTGGTGTCTGTCACCTCCTTCTAGTAGTAATCCCTCTACACCCATCTGTGCAGAAGTAAGAGGTTAATCAGGTGTTGGAGTGAAAAGGAAACAAAATAGCAGGTTGGATTAAGTGTAACTCACAAATTAATCCCAAATGAAAAAATCTACCTGATAAAGAAACCTGTTTGGTAGAGAAGAGCACAGAAAGGAGGAGATGTAATTGCTCAAAGCAGATATGGATAGATTTTAACTTTGGTCCTTAACATGTCAGTAGTTTGCAACAAAAATAAAGGGTGGGAGGAATGTCAACTCTGTCAAATATACTCCTTGTTTTTTAAAAAAGAAAAAAGAATGTATGATCCCACAGACCTTGTAGAACAAAATATAACAATCCATTTCTGCTGTGTAGGGCAGCTTCTGAGCTGTATGCAAGTCCATGACTTGTAGAAATTGTAGACAAAATCATATATTTCAGGAAACCAAAGTGAATTCACTCCACTGCTATTGCTGATTGACTAGAAATAATGTAAAGGATACAGAAAACTCATTATTTTAGGCTTTTTGTATTACCACACAATGCAAGACTATAAATTAATCAAAATAGTTCTGAGGAAAGTCCAAGACTTGCATTTACCTATTTGGAAAGTATTTTCTCATGTAATTCTGTGTTGCCAAAGCAGCTTATTATACTGGATTCTCATATGAAAAAAAAGTCATTATTTGTTGAGCTAGAGACAGCATGAAATAAAACCCCACACACATTAGTTTCACTTATTTTTTAATTTCATGTTTTAATATAAAGTCAGCATTTATGCAACTGAAGTTAGTAACTAAAGTTTTGCTTATCCTTAGTGACTTCCTGTACTTGTTTTTGTGTGCATTTTTTCCTCTTCTAATTTTGTAATGATCTTGACACCTTTAAAGAAAGTTACACCATTCTTTAGCACTCAAAGTTCAAATGCTTTTTTTTGTCTTCTAAATAAAATTCCTTTAAACCGCTTTTGTATTGTTAGCATTATTAATACTGTGTTGTAGTACTTGAAGAATTGAGTGTCCTTTGTCATGATAACTGTTAAGATTGAAACACAAAAAGCATTTTGTCTTGCAGACAAAATAGAAGATCTTACAGATCTGTTGATGAAAAAAATTAACTTGTTTGTAGGAGTATTTCAGTGTATTTCATGTCCTTCTCTCATGGAGACACTTAATTAAAGTAATATATCAAAGATTTTTTTTTCTTTAGAATGAAATGGCAGACTTCAGTGGGAGAAAGAGTGGTCAGCATCATAGCTACTTGTCTTCTACTCTTTTGACTTTGCTCTCAGAACAATATCATAATCATAGAATTGTGGGAGTCTGCACCCCCACTGCTAGAGCAATGGAGGGTGCACTGCGGACATCAGCCCTATTGTAATAGGTGCTCCCCTGCCAGGGCAAAGAGAGAGACCTCCTCCTAAGATGCCTTGTGTTAATGCAGATCTCTGTACCCTGGTTGGCCCCTTGGCCTCCCTGTCCCATCTGTCAGTCTACCTGCCTATCATTCTCTGCTAGACACCCCAGTTCCAGAAAGTTCTGTCCTACTCCACACCCCATTTGTCCTCTCCCCTCAGCCCCTCCTTCAGTCCCTCTCCATTGGTATTGGTATTTCAAGGCAGTTTAAGGCTGCCTCAAAGGGAAGCCAAGAGCCAAAGAACAGAGAAGAAAGGCAAACATGGATGGGGTTTCATTCAGAGGCCAGACAGGGGCGGGGAAAGCTCTCAGGACCAATAATCTGAGGGCTTAAGGGTGGTACAAAGGAGGGACCAGGGTGCAGGGACCAATGGAGAGGGACTGAAGGAGGGGCTGAGGGGAGAGGACAAATGGGGTGTGGAGTAGGACAGAACTTTCTGGAACTGGGGTGTCTAGCAGAGAATGATAGGCACGTAGACTGACAGCCGGGACAGGGAGGCCAAGGGGCCAACCAGGGTACAGAGATCTGCATTAACAGAAGGCATCTTAGGAGGAGGTCTCTCTCTTTGCCCTGGCAGGGGAGCACCTATTACAATAGGGCTGATCTCCACAGTGCACCCTCCATTGCTCTAACAGTGGGGGTGCACCGACTCCCACATAGAATGGCTTGAGTTGGAAGGGACCTTTAAAGATCATCAAGTTCTAAACCCCGTGCTGCTGGAAGGGCCACCTTCCANAACCCCGTGCTGCTGGAAGGGACACCTTCCACTAGATCATGTTTCTCAGAGCCCCATCCAACCTGGCCTTCAACACTTCCAGGGATGGGACATCCACAACTTCTCTGGACAACTTGTTCCGATGCCTCACCACCCTCACAGGAAGGAACTTCTTCCTTATATCTGGTTGAAATTGACCTTCAGTTTCTATTTTCAGGCCATTCCCACTTTTCCTATTGCTACATACCCTTGTGAATAGTCCCTCGCCAGCTTTCTTGTAGGTACCCTTCAGATACTGAAGGAAGGCTGCAGTTAGGTCACCTGGAAGCCTTCTCTTTTCCAGGCTGAACAATCCCAATTCTCTCAGCCTTTGCTCACATGAGAGGTGCCCCGTCTTTCTGATCACCTTGGTGGCTTCTTCTGGACTTGCTCTAACAGGTCTATGTCCTTCCTGTGCTGGGGACCCTGGAGCTGGATGCAGCACTGCAGGTGGGGTCTCACCAGGGCAGAGCAGAGGGGCAGAATCCCCTCCCTGCCCTGCTGCCTGCGCTGCTTTGGATGCAGCCCAGGACACATTTAGCTCCATGGGTTGGGAGTGCACATGGCCAGATCATGTCCAGCCTCTCATTCACCAACACACTCAAGCCCTTCTTGGCAGGGCTGTTCTCCATCTGTTCATCTCCCAGCCTATATTGATACATAGAAATATATGCTCATATATATAGATATATGTATATATGTATATACACATTCCTATGGAAATGAAATTCAGTAGCTCTATAAACACTTAACCATATGCATGGGTTTCCATATGATCAGTCTAAAAGACTTGTGTTAAATTTTTGACTTGAATGAAAGATTGATCAAAAGGGGTATAAAGACTCATAAACCTTGCTGAATCTAATTTCAAACACAACTGTTCAGAGACATTTGGTTTCACATTTTCTCAGGGTTCAAAATAACAATAATATTAATAAAAAAGCAATTAAGATGTCTATATCCTTCCCTTCAATCTAGCCCAAATTTCTGAACTCGAGTTCTGTTTGGTCAACTTGCCTCACTGGTCATTAAAGCTCCATGAAACATGAAAAGCATTTGAGAAAGGTCTCTGTGGGGCAGTTTGAAATTAACTTATGTGAACTACAGTTTGCTTATTCTATCTTGCGGATTTTGGGGGTTTTACTGATTATGAGGCTGCAGACTTGTTGCCACACTTACAGTTCTGAGTAAATAATACTTTGGAAATATGCTCATAAAATGATGAACTGATAAAATCAATTACTGATTTATATAATTTATACAGGTTTTTATTGCTTTAGTGTTGAATATGAAATTTTCCTGCAGTTGCCCATGTTTTAATATATTCTACTTGCCTCAAAATAAAAAAAAGTTTTCCTGTTGCATATGTATTGGGCAGGTGGCAAAAGACATTTTTAAACCATGGTTCAGTGTACTTCACAACTGCCTCTAGAAAAAAACTAAAATAATTTGGACTGACTTTCGGTGGTTGTGTTTTACTGAGTTCATCAAAAATGACTTTCATAGGATCTGCACAGATGTATCCCTACACCATTTCACCAGTCCCTCCTCTTGTTTTTGTATTTTTCCATGTTTTAACAAACTGATTTGCCAGTGTTGAATCCTAGATTTGATAGTCCAAGCTTCTAGTGTTTGATTGGGAATTAATTAATTTGGTTGGCATCTGACAACTCAGTGTGATCACTGGTATATTTAAGCATTAATCTTGTTAGGTGTCACCCTGACTGTGGTACCTGGCTGTGGGTAATTTCCTGTAGTGTTCTAATGGAAATAGTTGTGCTGACAGTGTTTCAGTGCAAGCCCAACTCAATCCTATAGTTATAGGCTGTCCTGAAGATAGAAAAATCTCTTTTAGAAGCAGGAAGTCAACTGTCAGGAACATGGCTTTTATGAGAAAGTGCTGACTCAATAACTTATGGCTGTTGGCCTGCTCCTGGAGAAACAGGAGTGTGTGTCTTGCGGCCTCCCTGCTACTCCCCACCAGCTGACTGGGGGGACAAGGAGCAGAGGTGTTTGGGGGCATTCATCCAGAGCATGTCATCAACCATGCAAGACTGGTGGAAAGCAGGATCTCTGCCTGCTGCTATCCACGAAGGTGTTTGGACTGTGTGCAGTGGTGTGTCGAGCCAGAGAAGCATCTGAAGTTAGGCACACACACCAAGGTCATTTAAATCAGTTATGAAAAATCAGCACCACCTTGAATAATGAGCCAGATGTGAATTGCCTTTCTGCAGGCAATACAGTAGTTGGTGATACATAAACGCCATTTCAAATAAAACAAACTCTTTCTAAAATGCAGGAGCTTGAGTTAGTCCATAAGTGCACTTCTGTTGGAAGACAATAAATACTTGTACAGAAGCATTTCATTAAATGAGTCCTGAGTGGGTTAAATTTGTGGCTTTTGCAGGTTTCTCCTTTTTAACTATGACAGCACTGAATGACTTGGCACAGCTACCAAAGTATGGTCACTGCACGTTTACTTTTTAAACAAAACCTTTCTTCTGAAGATTACTCAGCATTGGGGACTAAGTCTTTAATTCTGCTCTGTAGGTTGTGATCATCCTGGCACTACAAAGAAATTTTTAAATTGTCTTAATTGGACTCAAGTAATTTTTTTTGCTGTGATTCTACATCAGTGCTTAAGAGCTCATCACTGGTGTGGCCCTCACCTGCTGGAGAATTGTGGTGTGTCGTGGTTTTGATCTTGGCTAAGTGCCAGGCACGCACGGCAGCCACTCACTCGTTCCCTCCCCTGCCACAGCTGGGCAGATGAGGGAAGGAGAGGGGAAAAAACCAAGGGAATTAACTCAGAGGTCTATGAGTTGAGATAAGGAACCGGGAGAAAACGCTCCAAGGACAAACCAGGCTCAGCTTAAAAGTTGCAAAAGTGAAAATTTATTACTACCTGAGTTAGAAGGAGGATATGAGAAATAAACTAAACTTTTAAAAGACATTGTTCTTTCCACTCCCCACCCCTCCCTCCCTCCCACCAACAGTGCAAGGGGGGCAGGGTGTGGGGGTTCAGGTCAGTCCGTTTCCAAGATCTTCTTCCCCTGCTTAGGGAGAGGAGTTTTTTCCTCTGCTTTTGCCGTGGGGTCCCTCCCACGAAAGACAGTTCTCTGTGAACCTCTGTGGCGTGGTTTTTCTTGTCCACGGAATGCAGTCCTCCAAGGACAAACTGCTCCAGCATGGAAGCAGGGGGCCCCTCTCTCTCCAACCGGGTCTCCCACCTGGACTGCAGTTTCCTCCGACATCCACCCGCTTCAGCGTGGTCACCTCCTTCACAAACTGCGGGACTTTTATCTCAGTCTCTGTCTCTCACTGGGCTGCACCTGCTACGGCTTCTCTGGCATCTACGGCTCCTGCGGCTTCTTCCATGGCTGCTGCGGCTGCTGCGGCTTCCGACATCTCCCGCTCCCGCTCACCCACGGACTGCAGGTGGCTCTGCATCCCTCATGGACCCCCATGGACTGCAGGGGGGACACCCCGCCTCACCATGGGCTCACCACGGCCTGCAGAGGAATCTCAGCTCCAGAGCCTGGGGCACCTCCTCTCCCTCCTTCTCCACTGACCTTGGTGCCTCCATGTTGTTTTCCCTCACATGTTCTCACATCCTCCTCCTTCTCTAACTAAAAGCAGCTGTGTGTGCATTTTGTTTTGATTTTTCCTTAAATATGTCATCACAGAGGCGTAACCAACCTTTCTAATTGGCCCAAACATGGCCAGTGACATGTCCATCATCTTCAGAGCCATCAGAGATTGGCTCTGCTGGAAATGGTGAAGAACTCCAGAAACTTCTCACAGGAGCCATCTTTATGGCCCCCTCCCTTCTACTAAAACCACAACATGGTGGTTTAATCATTGCCAACAGAATAATGCACTTAAATTTAAAGATGCAAATGCAGTTAGGGCAGAGTAATGAGTCAGTTCCTCCATTGTGTAGACAGTAGCAGCACTGGTAACTTCAACGGACCCGTGCCTTTATACATTAATTGAGAATTTGACTCAAACCCTGACTAATGAACACATTTAACTCCTGTGACTCAAAAATATGACTTTTTTTCTAACTATAGCTTAAAGGGCAAGCTGTGTTTAAGCAGATTTAATTAACCTGTCTAAATTTAATCATCAGATAATAGGTATTCCTGTTCGCTTAGGGATGAGACAGAATCATTATATTTTCTAATTAAGAACTAAACTTAATGCTGTGTGCCCATTTGAAATATACAGTGTTTGGATTGGAAGGGGAGATTTGGAAAGAAAAAGTGAGTTATCTGAACACTTAATACAAACAAACTTGGTGAGGAAGGAAACAAGCGCTGCTGGTCATTACTCTAAGATTAGAGAATATGCTTTTATTTCATGTTTTTTGCAGTGGTCTTGTGTGAGGGTTTGCATACCTGGGGCATATTTACATCTCATTCAATTTCCTTTGTTCTCCTTGCAAGAACTGAAGCTGTGGAAGACTGGGTTTATTTCTTTGAAGAGAGCTCTGGTTCATCTCACCTCCACCTCCAGCTTAAATAAAGCATTTGTGATGCTTTATTAAAGCACCTGTGGTATTTGTTGCCATCTTCTCTGATGGCCTTTGTTTCCCTCCCCTATTCTCCCCAGTTCCCTGTGCTTGACAGCTCAGGGTCTCCTTGTCTCCTCTGCTGAACTTAGCACCCACTTCTGTGCCCTTATGTGTTTTACCAGTTTCAGAGCTTCCATGGCATTTCGCTGAATCATGGGAAAATTCTCCCTTTACTTCTCTCCCCTGGGGATCGTTGTTATCCCTTCAATTCCATCTGAAGTACTGCTGTGTCTCTCTTTCTCCCCCTGTCCTCGAAACCACCATCATCATCATCATCTCCTCTGTGAGCTGAAGTGACATTGGAAATGCTGTCTCTGTCTTGCTCCTGCCTGTTCTTGGGTCATTTCTTTGCCCCAGGTTCCCTCTGTGTGCTCTGACCTTGTTACAGCTACTCCGTTTCCTACTGTTGCTTCTCTCCAGCATGCTCTGGAACTACTAGAAAGGATCTTTAGGACAACACAGATTAGGCACATGAGCAAATCTTGGTGGTGCTGGTCCTTTATGAGCTGATCATAATCATCCTGATCAGAGAAGTGTGCTGTCTTTGGTCTCCATTGTCACTGTCTCTTATGTTTGCATTTCTGTTACATAAATCTGAATTTCTGCTCTATAGAGCCACTTTTGCTTTGGATCCCCGTTTGCCATGGAGCAGTGGGAGGACTTCTCTGTTCTCTTCATTTCTCTCAGCTGGTGAGATTGATTTTATTGTACTGAAATTTGCTATACTGAGGGCTTTCTAGAGACTATATTCTTTAGAGTTTGGTAGCAACTGAAAAAGTGAGAATTTAAATGAGTTTTAAAATAGTGAGTAATCCTGCTCTCTTCTCATTCTCTGGACCATTAATGATTTTTAAAGGTTTTCAACATCTGTGTCTTTTCTCCTCAGTCATTATCTTCCCAAGCTGGAGAATCCCAGTCTATTTAATCTTGTCTTTTAAGAAGGAAAGTTGTGTGCTTGTGATAATCTGTTCCCAGTATTACTGTAGTTCATGAAATTTCATGCATCCTTCAAAATGTAGTTAGACCTTGATTTACACAGCAGCAAAGTACTGTTCATTTATTACCTTTCTAATAATTCTTGGCATTCTGTGTTCTTGAATACCTGCTGAACAATGTCTGTAGTGTGTACTTCACTTTTCCCTGGCACATATGATTTGTAATTCTGGGCAGTAACTGAAGAGAAAGTGTCAGTGCACTGACCATTTCAGGTAGGTAAAAATGCAAACCATGGAATTTAGGTGAAATACTGCAAGTAATTGACTGGTGTAACTGAGTTTGAGTGAGTGTGTGTGTGTGTGTATATGTATATATATGTCTATATCTATGTATCTATACATATCTATCTATCTATCTATCTCAGATAATGAATTAGAGATTGCTGTGATGAAAGTGTTTAGAAGACACTCAGACCAGTTCTAAACTTTAGTTTTAAACCTTACTAAACTAGGCAAACAGTAACAGCACACCTCCTGTTAAAAGTTGCTTGTACTTCTGAATCTTTGCCACTGTGTTCAAAGTGGTCAGCCCTTAAAGCATGCCCTCTGTGTAAGTTGGGAGTACACAACACAACAGAGCTGCTGCACCAGGAGATGGCAAACGCCGCTTGCACAAGCGTTGTTAGTGTGAGCCAAGACAGCTTTGGGTTTTCCCACCTTCCCATTCTACTCTTTGACTTTTCACAGAAGGTCTGGAGGAAGTTTTCATTTCTCACTCTCAGTCATTAAGAGGTGCTTGTCAGAGGGAAACGCTGGGAGAAGCTGGGTGGCTCGGAAGAGCACACAGGAGCTTAGATGCAGTTGATCTTTGGATCGTTGTGACCTGACCCTACTCATGGCAACATGGCCAGAAAGATTCTCTTTTGCTTTGGTGTCATGTGGGTCCTTACAGAGCTCTGCTCTGCTAATGGTGGATCATATGAATCAATTACCCAAAACCACAGAGAGAAGTTCTCTCTGTTGGGAACATTGACTCTCAACTCAGCAGTCATTTAAGGCCAAAATGGCACCGGCTGTATGGTTCATGGCAGCCAATATTAACTTTCACTACAATACTGGCTGTTAGCCCTGGAAAATGTTTGCTAATTTCAAGTTTGTGAGATTTAACAGCATGAAAAAAAACACCCCATTGAATTACTGGTACATTGCTAGAGTTATAAGAATTTTGCTTGAGGTTAAGACCCAAAATAAAAAAAAGCTAAACCCATGCCATGACTGATCTTCAGTTACTGTAGCCTGTTGTAGTTTGTAATTTCAAACTAATGGAGCTATAAAAGTTTATACTGGCTGAGAAAGTCCTTAATTTTTAAGAGTACATCCACAGGATTAGGTTCTGTAAATGTGGCATTTCAGCAGCCAGGAATAAGAACAGTGTAAGTTGATTCTCTGTACTAAACAAGTAAAACCTGCTCAGTGGGAATTTAGAATGTGATAAGCACTTCAGTATAAAAATTGTATTTAGGCACTTTAGGCATGAAGTCAAAATAGTTTGGCTATGTTTCTTGATCTACACACACACATATGCATGTTCTCTGCCTCTTTCTCACATTGAATTCAGTTTCATCATCTAACTGCATCATTTTACCCAAATTTCATGGTTTGCATTTTCAAATTTAAAACTGTCAAAATGTATTTGTAAATAATATGTCCATATATATACAGAAATAGATGTTTTCAAGTAAAGATGCGAGGCTGTGTAATAAATTCTTGCTAAATTCTTGCCAGAACACAAGAATTAATCTATATAGAATTTTACATATGCCCTTTAAAACCGAAACTTTCCAAGTTAAAATGAGAAAAAGGCAGGGAGTGAGAGGGAGAGAAATAAAGAAGCAGCAGCAGATTGGCAACAATACTTAATAATGTACTTAAAATTTTCACAAATTTTGTAATGGGAAAAATGATACTTTTTCATTGAAAATTGAGAGAATTCAAAAAAGTGAGTTTAAAGCATCAGCTAGTGATCTGTGGCATCTGGAAATATACTCAGATTTGCAAGAAAGAGACTGAAGTTGCTGTGACTTCAAACAAAATGTTTCAGGTTGCTTTGCAATTTGAAATACTTAGGTTTGACTTCAAAACAATTGTTTAGAAAACAAGAATGTAAATTTTCTACTTTCTACAAAATCAACATAACATTTTCCCTGAAGAACAAAAAAATGAGCTTCTTTGCAAGCATTTTGAAAACTCCCATTAAAGTTATATTTTTTTATATCTGTTTCATTATTCATCTTTACAAAGCCATTAATGGTGTGCATATGCAGCCATTTTCAAACTCCTTGAATACTGCCAAATTGGTATTGAGATACTTGTGTATAGAGTTTATCTGTAGCTTATTCTAATTATAGTGTAAATTTTTTGTTAACATCAGCATTATTGTGGAGGGGGAGAGTTAGCTGTTTTCTGCAAATACTATTAATTCTACTAATATTGTTCTAATTTTCCACCTTTTTTTCCTATAGTCACATAGCACAAGCTCCATAGCATCTGTACACTATAATCACAAATGTTTGCAAAAAATTGATGATAATATGGAAGTACATCTGAAAATTACATGCACAAATTTTCTATTCATGACACTGATACACTGCTAGAACTGTATCATACTAATAATTTCATTGCAAAGTTGTGATGCTTCATAACTATTAAGAACTTAATTTTCTTTGAAAGTAAGGGACTAGGAACTGAAATTAAATCATATTCTGCAAAGATACATAAGGTGTTTTTTCTCAAGCTTAAGAACTCTTTCTAAAAAGAGCTCATTGCCTGGAAGTGTCAGTTGAAAAAAGAACCTAGTCTCATGAGATCATTAAATAATTGCAATCTGCTGATGTGATTCTGCAGGAAAAAGGCACGTGTGACTGCAGTTTTGTAAAGACAGGGTAATGGAACTGCTTCTTCAACCCTACACGTTGCTGACAGTTCTGTATTCCTGAATGATGCATGTAAATGCATGTGCTGAGAGACCTCCTGGGTGACCGGGGAGGGGAGATGGAGCCCACGGGAGGAGATTAAAAGATGCTCTTGTGTTTTGTCATTGAGGAAAATAAAAAGAAACCCCACATCAGAAAACCATAATCCACCTGCAAACATCCAGCACAGCTGCAGACTCCAAAAAATTACAAATTGCTCAGGAACAGATCAAGCTGAAAATGTGAAGGAGGTCCTTAAACATAAAAATCATGCAGAAATAGTCTGTCAGAGCAATAATGAAGGGGTGAAGAATCCTTGAAGACTATATTTGACAAGTTTATGAAGTAGACTTGGCAGTTTTTGAAGTAATAGGCAGCAGGAGTCAGTGTCTTGGGGGTTTTCTTGCTATTTCTTACCTACAAAATACTCAGTTTTATTGAAGGCACATTCAAAATATACTCCAAAAAGTAGAGAGATCACAAATTCTAAAGGGCTAATTTATTTAATATTAAAGCTTTGAGTTGGACAACAACTCAAAATAGAACCGAGTTGTATTTTTGAATGGCTTTCTAAATCAGTGTTTTGGAGCTTTGTATTGTAATGCTCTGGATGCCTCTAACGCTGCAGTGTTGTGGAAATTCAGATGTCAGCCCCTTGCTTGGTTGTACTTCCATTTCTGATTTGGCTTGATTTAATTCTGTTAGGTTTCTTTGAAACTGCCAAGTTACTCTGTGTGATAATACAGGTCTCTTATGCATAGGGGGTTGCAGACTTTGCATAAATATTCAGAAAGGGAATTTTAATAAGCAGATTTACTATGCGTACCAGGAACAATAATTTACAACCTAATACTAACCAACTGTGTTTAGGGATACAGCTAGTGAATTAGGTGTCAGCACTTGCATATTTCAGTGGTGTTTATGTACTTTTTAAGAAGTCTTCTAAGATCCTACATGCTGTTTAAATACTTAATTATTACAGGAAATCTGCCTTCTGATTCTTAAATTTATTCACTGTCATTAAGAAAAGTCAGAAAAGAGGAGGGCAGTTTGCTAGCAGTCTAAATCCCAGAAATTGATTTATAGGAAATAGTCTAGGGTGGTTTTTTCATAAAAGATTCAAGCTGTTTTCTGAAGCTCACAGTGTCATTCTGATAGAAATAACTCATTAAATTTTTCCATGTGTATTACGTGAAAGGATCCCTCATCCAAGTTTCAGATCTCTTAGAGAGAAGGCAGCTCGTGGAGAAGGACATGGGGATCCTCGTGGACACCAAGCTGTCCATGAGCCAGCAGTGTGACCTTGTGGCCAAGAAGGCCAATGGTGACCTGGGGTGCATTAGGAAGAGCATTCCAGCAGGTCAAGGGAGGTGATCCTGCTCCTGTACTCAGCCCTGCTGAGGCCTCACCTGGAGTGATGTGTCCAGTTCTGGGCTCCTCAGTACAAGAGAGACATGGAGCTCCTGTTGAGAGGGCAATAAAGATGATTAAGGAATTGGAGCATCTCTCTTACAAGGAAAGACTGAGGGAGCTGCGCCTGTTCAGCCTTGAGAAGGAACAATTGAGAGGGGATTTAATCGGTGTCCAGCAGAAAGTGATGCACAGGAAGTTCCACCTGAACATGAGGAAGAACTTCTTTACTGTGTGGGTGACTGAGCACCAGAACAGATTGCCCAGAGAGGTTGTGGAGTCTCCCTCACTGGAAATATTCAAGAACCAGCTGGATGCACTCCTGTGCCATGTGCTCTGGGTTGACCCTGCTTGAGGGGGAGGTTGGACTTGCTGACCCCCTGTGGTCCCTACCAGCGTGACCCATTCTGTGATTGTGGGGGGCACAGACACATCTGTTAGAGCAGCCTACACTGCAGTAGGCTGTACTAGACATACATGGGAATTGCATGACTGAGGGATAGCATGCACAAAATGCAATATATACAGGTGAGCCCTAGGATTGACATTCTCATTCTGCAGAGTGCTTTGTTCTGGTCTAATACTGGTAACTGCAGTATGGAGCCTTTTACCTGTAGGCATTGACTACTGATCATTGCTTGCTGGGTACTAGCTGCAGGAAGGTGCCAGATCCAGTCAAGCTTCCAGCAGGAAGGGTCTAGTTTGTGTGGACAAAATTGCAATTCCAAAGGTGAAGATACTCAAAATCACTAAAGATCACTCAACAACTTCCTTCTTTTTTTTTAACCATACTTGTTCTATTTTCAATCATTTCCCTGTCCTAGATTATAGAATAGAGAGAGGTTTATTTTTCAGCATGACTGAGAACCAGTTCATATTACTATAGGGAGTCTGACTAATTTGCAAGCGAGAAGCTGGAGTGATCTGAAAGGTTCAAGAAAACAGAGTACTTTTTCTTCATGAGTTACTGAATATAAAAGACTGATTATATCTTTTGTTTTTGTGGAGGACAGAACTCATCATCACAACGCTACCAATACCATCAATCTGAACAACTCGACAATTTAAAAATATTCTGTCATAGCTTGTGGTTGTGTAGTTGTTCAGCTCGTTTCTCTAGAGTGAAATAATCTGATGCAATATTGAAACTGCCACCAAGAATTGTTAATGTATAATTTATCTTTGCAATTAAAAAGCATTTTTAACCAAGTGTCACAACACAATGACAAGTAAATTAGGCTGTGATTTACATTGCAGTACTTTGCAACTTGATTTAGTGTCACCCTGGAGGAACTGACAAACAGCCCCAGTGGAGTAAGACAGTGCTTTCAGTAAAGAATGAATTCATTTCCCATGTGTTAGCAAGGATTGAAAGATACTTGCTGCCTGGTGCTGAAACAATGATTCATATTTTTTGTTTGTTTTCTAACGTGTTAAGCAATACAACAGCAAAAATTTCTAGACAGAAAGAATACTCGGGTCAGACACAGTGATTGATAACTCAGTGTTTTTATAAAATAAGGCTTAAGCTTTTTTTTTTTTTTCTTGTTATAGTAAGAAAGGAAGATGAATCTGGTTGTTTTATATTTTCCTTAGTCCTTGTCTTAAATTGGGAGCGTTGGAATTTCAGAATATGAAAACCATGAAGAAGTCAGGTTAAATATTGCTAAATATAACTCACTAAAGGTAAGTTAAGTGAAACACAACACTATTTGATTTAGAAAAAAGACCAGTCCCTTAAAAATCATCAGTAATATCAAGTATTCACTACATCAGTATTTTGGGATATCATTCACTCATGGTTTGGGACACTTCCATGTTTTCTTGTCTTATCTTCTTTCCAGTGAGCCAATACCATTATAGAAAATAAGTGTGAAGCTATAATGATGGTGGGATTTTTGTTGAGAGAAAAAGACTCTTATACAATGAGCTAAATGAGTGATTCATTCTCTGCATTAAGTACAGTTAGCAGTTTATAGGGAAAGTATATGAATAGGGATGGAGTGAGGTTTACCTGTATTGCAAACTCGCTTTGCTCCAGTTACTGGAGATAGCTGAATAAACTTCTCGTCCTGGAGATGTGAGAAATGATCTTGCAGTCTGTGGGACAGTCACAGTCATTAGACTGTTAAGCAAAACCATTCCTGCAGTGGGAAGGAATCATACAATCATAGAATATCCTGAGTTGGAAGGGACCCACGAGGATCCATACCAGGAAGCATCTACAAGGAGCTTACACTGTTGTGAGAGATTGATAATGGTCAATCTTTTAATCCACAGTTACAGAGATTTTTTTCTCCTCAGGTTCCTTTAGGTTCTCTTCAAGAAAGATGATGAAAAAATGAGAACAGCTCAATATTATACAAACAGTTGCAAACAAGTTAAAAAAGGTAACACTAGTTCCACATTCTAAGTGCATTAACTGCCTTTCCTAGTGACTTACCACAGTGGGTATCCATATAAAATCACACAGCAGCAGAAGAGACTGGTGAGTTGGAGCTCTGAGGGCATGCTGTGACCTGCTTACTTTAAGGTCACAAACTCACAAGATCCTGCAAGGAAAGAAGTGTTTTTCACAGTTTACAAAAGTTTGTTTCCCCACCATTTTTTTCAAATCAGAGTCTGAGCAAGAGGTGTTAATTTTGGCAAAAAGTGTAATCATTTGTATGATGAAGTGATTTGGCATTACTGTGACTTGGTCTCAAGTGCCAGCTATTGCTGTAAAAATAGAGGTAACAAGAAGACAAATCTAGCACCCAGTGGTATTTTCAAGAGCATTTTCTTCTTGATGAGTTATTCCTGTTGTTCTTATTCAGCTGCAGTAGCCTTAATGCCTTAATAAAGTGTCCTCAAAGATACTGAAAGAAATAGACTAATTTGGAAGAAATTATGTGGCAGGTTTTTTTCCCATTATATTAATTTAGCCCTAAATACAAATTTTTAGCTGTGACTTATAAGGCCTTGTTACACAAATGTCTTGTCCTCAAGGAAAAGAATGGTAGTGAGAAGGCAAGATTATTAATTGTGAGAAGGCAATTATTATTATTTTGGTAAAGGTCAGGTGTAGAAGCTTCATTTCCTGATTTCTCAGGCTGAAGGCTTGAGTACTTGGCACACCTAAGGTGAAATGTGCCTTGATGTTGTCTGCTCTAGATCTCTTTAAGCCAGAAATAAAAGCAGCATAGAGTAAATTTTCCTTCTTGAGTAAATTTACCTCTGTTCTGCTCCTGCAGTTAGTGGAGTCAATAACAGGACTGACTTCAGAGCAGGAAGTTGAATCATCTTTGGTCTTTGCTATACAAAAGTCAGGGGGCAGAACAATGATAGACTGGAGAAAGAGGTATTTATTTTGTACTGCCATGCCTCTATTAGGAGGGCTGTGCACTCTGTCACAGTGAAGAAGGAAAACACTTCTCTGACCTGGCCGACAAGAAAAACCCTAATCTTCTGCACTCTTTGAAGAGATTGGAAATTACGGATTTTCAAAAAGTTTTTCTTCCTCCCCCACTTCCTCCACCTGTGAATTCTCAGAAGATTTTTTTTATATGTTGATGGCATAATAAATACATTGAAAAGATGCTTAACAGAAATTGAACAGTGTCCATCCAGTGCCTTTTTTTCTGGGTGATCCAGTTAAAGTAATAGAGGTATAAATCCAGATGTGTGGCAATCTCCATGAAGTGAGAGCTTCATACTGAAAAGCTGTGTTGACTAATAACTGTTCTTTCCCTGTTGTGCTATTAGAGAAATATATTTTCTACTAAAAAGAAAGTAGATAAGTCCTCCTTTCAAAAGCTATGAATTACTGTTGAGACCACAGGAGCTAAGTTTGATGTTGCTGATTTTTATAGATGTGACTTGAAAGGTAGCCAGGCTTTTGGATTTTATCTGCTTCAGTTAATGAGTAACCCACACTCATCTTGATTTGTGCCCTCCTTTCTTTTTCTCCATGGAATAGGTCAGGATTACAGAAAACCTCTTTTATGTCTGTCTAAAGTGATTGTATTGTGTGATTGATTTATGCATGAGATATGTACAATGTAAGATAAATTATAGAAGGGACATTACCTGAATGTGCATTGTTTTCTCAGGGCACCTAATGAGATCTTTGCCATGCTAATATCACAGTGTGAAAAAGCAGAATATGGGTAGCAAGCACTATAGAGAAAAGGCAAATTTTGTAGTTTGTCTTAGGTGTTGAACAGAGGAGCTGCTAGCAAATCAAGCCAAGGAAAAGGACTGATTTATTCACCTGTTTGTGTGTGACATAGAGATATTTGTGGACTTAGATTTAGCGCTGTGCTTACAAAAATAAAATGTAGGAGATATTAAAAGTTAATCTAGTTCAAACTAGCTGGAGGCACAAATAGGTGTCTCCATTCCTTTATCCCCGCCTTTCTCCAAAGATCTGAGAACTAGTAAGAATTAACTGCTTAGCTGGGCTCCATACTTTCCATAAGATTGTGTGTGGTTTATATATTCCTATACAAAATAACTTGGTTATCTACTCTGATTTACTTTATGAGTTTAACTCATTTTCTAGTGCAGTTAGGGTGGATTAGAAACAGAAAAGAGGCAGTGGGAAGGGAGATAAAACAAAAGTGATGGGGCAGGAGACTTCAGGAGAAAGGTGATGTGACAATAGCAGGAAAGCATCCTTCCTTAAAAAGGAGAATGTTTATTACCAGTGAAAAGGTAAAGGTGCCTGGAACTGAAGAAGAGTGTTAAAAAAAGAAAATCATGGTGCCTCTGAGTTTTCTGCTACAAAGGAGGTTCCAGGACCTTTATCAAGGACATGGACAAGAAAGAAGGAAGCAAAAGGTAGGTGAAGGAATTTGCTCTCAGAGTTGTTTTACTTGTTTCTGTTTAGTGTTTTAAGATACACACTAAATACACTAATTAGACTGTTACAATTATTGTTATAACCAACAAAAATCGAGAGGCAGGTTTCTGTGACACATTTTTTCCAAACCAATTTGGGAAGGTGACAGAAGAAACAGGCATTTAAGAATTAAGGAACAAAATACAAGGTATATTAAAGCGCATATAATTTCCAAGGCAGTTTAACTTTATTTTAATTGATTATATCACACACTGATAATTTTTACTTAACCTCAGCTCAAGTAAACTGCAGTGCACAATTTTTCCTAAAAAAAATTTTAGATTATTCTTAAATTATAGGGACATTTGCAAAAACGTTTGCATATAATAGGAGCTTAGCTTAAAATAGACATACTGTGAATATCTTGTTGCTTTATGTGATGATATATTCTTAGGGCTGTTTCATGTATGGTTAACTATAGGGAATTTGAAGGCATTAAAGTTTGTACAATGTAAAGATAGATGAAAAAGGAAAGGGTCTGCATTATTAATGTGTTAATTTTAATAGGGAATAGCATAATGGTAGTGANTTTATAAATGTTGGGATAAATTGTGGGATAATTTTTTTAACTAGGAAATTGGTATTAGGTGGGATGAAATTGTGCTTCTATACCCTCAGATTCAGTTTGTTTCTGTGTTCTGGTCTTTCAGTTTTATCCAAGTAAACATCTTTTGTCCTAAAATTTCTCAGCATACTCTTATGGCATGGCTAGTCCTCAGCACTGTGTTAAAAATGCACTGACAAGTTGCACCACTGTGCCTCAAGCATATTGAATTGGAAAGAACAAAATTATGTCTTGGGCCACAGAAGGCTCCCAGCTGGGGCCAGGAAGCGGCCAGAAAGGTGCTTCTGGGAGCAATGTGCAACTGAGGCACCCTGATCTGAGAAGCCACTTAGTTCTCCTACCAGAGGCTGTTGCTAAGTGTGAAAATCACAACGAGGTAGATAAACCTTGGAGAAATCTGTGACGTGATCTGTTTGATTTTACACCAAGGCAGAGTAGAGAGATGTTCTCAAAACCAACAGCTGGTGGAGTTGGAAACTACCAGCACAGCAGAGCTGAGTAAAATATCTGCTGTCTCTCAGCTGATAGCAGTGCCTGTCTGGATGAGCTTTTTTTTCATCTGCTTCCACCCAAGCTCAGAGAAGTGCTGCAGACAGTGTATTTTAAAACAATTTGACATTTTGTAAATCAGAGGAGAACTGAAACAGGCAGGAAATAACAATCACTTTTTCTAGGAAAATACAAAAGTATACAAATGTGCATTCAGGGACACATCTTACTGGGAAACTAACTATAAGTAATAACAGAGAAAATGTTTGCCTGTGTGAAAGAGCAGTATTGTGTATTTTCAAGACCCAAGCTTACAATTACATTTGTTATGCAATCAAAATCATGCCTTTCTTATTGGCATTCTTTCTAATTGTTGAAAATTTATTGTTTTGTTAGATTCTAATAGTGTATCTGAAATCTCAGAGTAGTGCTTCCAGCATTTGCCAGTTTATATTGAGAAGGAACTGCAGCATTTCATTCCCTTCTTGGTCCCCATTTCCCCTTCTTTTTTCACCATTTATCTTTCTGGAGAAAACCATGGTAGATTTTGTATTTATGTACTAGGTAAGACAATTTTCAGCTGTGACCATAACATCCAACCAAAAGAGTCCATAATATTTAATGCCACAGGGGAGGAGTGAGACAGGGATGATTCTAGCTGTTGTGGAACTGAAACTCAGAAGATAGAAACATTTAATGTATAAGATGTCTGTGATAGATATTAATGTTGGTGTACATAAATCTAGTAATTGTTTTGTTTATAAATACATTTTATTTTAGTGAAGAGAGAGAAATAAGAGAGAAAAGTGCTAATAGGAAGCATGCTATAAAACTCTCTGGTCTTGAATTTGTATTTTTTAATATTCTGTAATAATCTACTAGTTGTAGTTTGGTTGCAGAATTGCAAGTTCTAACCATATAAAAGATTGTGACAGCCCTAACAGCTTACATGATTCACTTTCAATTAGAAAAAAAACATTCCAGAGAGATACAAAATTGCAGATAAATACTTACAACACCTGTATCAGATTTTAAGTGGTATAAAGTGCTATAATTTTACTGACTTCAGGATTAATTCTAACGTGTTGAGAAACTTGTCTCTTTGAATCTTCAATAATTTATCATACTAGCTGAGTTCAGGGGAAATTGCTGTTGAATTCCACAAACCTGAAAGAAAATGCAAAAACTCTAGTGGAAAAACTTTTCAGATGAATGTTTACAATAATTGAGATTTAACATCCTGTTCATGAACAAATACATTTATTGATGCAGTTTATATAATGGAAAAAACATTGTATTTTAAAACTCAGAAGGACTTCAGAAACTGCTTAAGGAGACACTGAGCATGTTATGGTGAACCTTCTTAGGAGGAGGAATTCTTCAGTGTTTGGTCTTTCAGTAGTAGCTTCTTCAAGGATTCATGTGCTGTTGCAATGTAATTTTTGATACACCATATTAAAAAAGCTATGATTGTAAACCCTATCACTGAAGCAAATCCCTAGCATGAATACCATTATAGAATTTCTCTTTTTTCCTCTGAAATTCCAGTAAGTGACCTATATGCTGCTGATTGCTCCTTTTCAGAGACAAACGGGAGAATTGATGGACTTAGAGCAAACCTATTTGAAGCATGGGAATATTTTGTGTGAATCATCCTACGCTGAAAGCAGACCAAAAGAGCATTCAGCACACGAGATTCTGTGTGGTATAAGAAGCTGTATGTGGAAGACTCGCTAAACAAAGTAGGGACATGAAAATGGCCAATGAAATACGCAGTCTACAGGCTGGACTATAGACTACATCAATAAGAATAAAGTGGGCTTTTTCTTTCATAGAAAAATTAAATAAAGTAAATTTACAAATTAAAATACTCAGAAAGTCCAACAGAAACACAAAATTTTGTATGCCTCCGTGAAGAGCTTTTCATGCAGTTTTGTAATTTTTATAGTTTTATAGACAGTGGCTAAACAATACAGTCCCTGGAGCTTTTAGAGTAATTTATTGTACCCTAAGAATGGTTAGGTCTGATAGTCAACAGAGGAAAGGAAGAAACAAGCAGATGATTGCATTTGTTCTTTGTAATCTGGATGACACAGAACAGAAACTCCAGTGAGGAAGTATGTTCTATATAGACATTTAGAAGCGAATCAAGCAAGTCAGAGTAAAATTTTGTAAACTTTAAAGTATTTTTAAGAATAGTCACAAGTCGAAGGAAAAAACTCCAGCTTTGCAGATAAGGCGGTTATTTTGGATGCTGTGATAATAAAAGATGATCCGCAGGAGGGGGAGTAACAACAGTGCATTAATGAGCTCTGAAGGAGAGAGAATGGCAGAAAGAATTGTTAACTTAGTGTTGTACATATGTAGGACTTTTAATTGGGGCTGCACTCACTACTTTCAAGGACAGTGAGTAAGGGTTTAATTATTGGTTTTATGAAGACATCAACTGGGATGTCTCAACAGTTTTATTTTGGATATTGTCTCTGCAGTTTTGTGCAATTGATAGCATTCTGTCTTTTCTTCCTTGGTCTTTTCAGGGTCATGTCACTTCTTTCAGAGTGTAGAAGGACAGCTGGGGGAGACAGACACCTGGTATAATGAAACTTATCATTATCAAAGATACGAGTATTGGAAGATTATCACTTAATTTTAGGTATTTTTGTTGTGTGATTTTCCTCTTCACCTTCCCTTCCTACCCCCAATGGAATGCTTTACCAGAGCCTGTTAAGTAAGTAAAGGTTACTTAATTTTCTTTTCTTCGTCTTTTTTTTTAATAAGTAAAAGTGTATTTTTCAGTTTGAAATGGGCTGTGCTTTCTGTACCTCATTGATATGCAGACACAGAAGCATTTCTGTGTACAGATACTGTTGCAGTTATGTGAGAATAGGAAGTTACATTGTTGCACAGATTGCAGCAACAAACAAACAAAGAGCCCCAAGCCAGACAGGACATAGGCTACATGATTATAGCAAAGGAATAGAGTTCTGAAACTGTAATCCATAAATTTGACCTGCTCATTGTTGGAAATGTCTTAAAAGTTCTAGTTTGACTTGAGGGTCAGTGAGAGAGATTTGGATGGGAATCCCAATAAGAATTGAATTCCTTATTTCTAGTGGCTAATATTTTATAGGTTTTTAGAGAAAATCAGCAGAGGTGCAATTGCACAGTGCTTCCAGTAAAAGTTAAAACTACAACCTTCATGTTGGGAGGGAGAAGGAAAAATAAAATCTCTGCAAACCGTAATCTTTATCCCCAAAGAGTATAAGAGACTTGCATGCTGTGAATACA
>VYZT01058227.1:11961-55719 GCA_013400735.1 Pomatostomus ruficeps | reverse complement strand
GCAGGGACAGCCGGGGCCGCCGGCCCGCGGGGTCCGCCCAGATCCCCTCACGCCCCGGCTCCCCGCGCCTACCAGCACCTGCTACTACACGGGCACTGCTCGCCTCCCCGTGGGCTGCTTCGGTAGAAAAACAGCGAGCACGCCAAGAAAATTCCGCGTTTTCTGATTTCCCCAATGAAATTCAGAACGCTCTTTTAGCAAGGGTTAATGCGTTAAGGAAGGTAACAGAATCACAGAATCATTAGGGTTGGAAGGGTCCTCTGAAGGTCACCTGGTCTAACCCCACAGCCAAGGCAGCCTGGAGCAGGTGACACAGGAACTCATCCGGGCGGGTTTGGAATGTCTCTAGAGAGGGAGACTCCATGACCTCCCTGGGCAGCTTGTTCCAGTGCTCTGCCACCCTCAATGGAAAGAAGTTCTTCCTCAAGTTGAGGTGGAACTTCTTGTGTGTCAGTTTATGACCACTGCTCCTCATCCTGTCACTGGGCACCACCAAAAAGGGTCTGGCACCATCCTCTGAGACCTGCCTTTGAGATATGTACATGCATTGATGAGATCACCTCCCAGTCTTGTCTTTTCTAGGCTAAATAGGCCCAGCTTTTGCAGTCTCTCCTGGTAAGAGAGATGCTCCAGACCCCTTACCATCTTTGTGGCCTCCACTGAGCCCCCCTCCACTAACTTCTTTCTTGTAGTGAGGAGCCCAGCATACAACATACATTTCAATTCCTAGGACAGACGAATTGAAATGTATGTTGTATGCTAGGCTCCTCACTGCAAGAGGAGTCCTACGAATTGGAAAAAAGTCTCAGTTTCTATTTTGTTTTGCTTTGTTTTTTCACAGCAAGACATAATAGTTTTCAGTAGAGTTTATCTATTGCAGTGTTTCCATGGGGTGGAGCGATGGTTCTGAGACCACGCAAACCCAGCATGGTCTCAGAAGCTTCGGCAGACCTGCCAGAGCTGCTGCGGCGCCGGGTCTGCCGCACTGCTGGCTCTGCCCTCCACGCTGCGCCTCGCGGCTGCGAAGCTGCACCGCCGCTGCCTCGCCTCGGGCAGGTGCGGCAGCTGGAAACGGAGCTTTGCACTGTGCCAGCTGCACCCGCAGATTCCGCTCAGCACAGCTCTGCACGACCCCTGCCCACGGCTGCCTCTGCTGCGCAGAGCAGCTTTCAAACTGACGAGGAGACATGAAGGGTTTTTCAGGTTGGTATTCATGACAGCTTTACTAATGCGCCTTGAAGGGAACCAGAGCCAAAAGAACAGAGGGGAACGTGGTTTTATGCCGGGGCTGGGCAGGGGTGGAGAGAGCACTCAGAGCCAATAGTGTGAGGGCTTAGAGGCTGGACAAAGGAGGGACAGGGTGCAGGGACCAATGGAGAGGGCCTGAGGGAATGGCTGTGAAAGAAGGACAAATGGGATAGTGAGTAGAACAGAACCTTCTGGAAGTGCGAGGTCTCTCAGGGAATGATAGACAGTTGAACTGGCAGCTGGGACAGTGAGTCCAACGGGCTAACCGGGGTACAGAGAAACGCATG
This sequence comes from Pomatostomus ruficeps, assembly GCA_013400735.1. Lineage (NCBI taxonomy): Eukaryota > Metazoa > Chordata > Aves > Passeriformes > Timaliidae > Pomatostomus > Pomatostomus ruficeps. The sequence goes on along the minus strand of VYZT01058227.1, from coordinate 54,184 downwards.
GTATCTTGAGAGGAGGTCTCTCTCTTTCCCTTAACAGGGGATCATTGGTTATAACAGGGCTGATCTCCTCAGTGCCCCCTCCACTGCTCTGACAGTGAGGGTGCACTGACTCCCACAAATATCCTCAGTGGTGATATGACACTTCAGTGCTTATCATGAAATGAAGAGCCTGTGAGATCACCATTAAACTTCCTCCTTTTGCATGACCTTGACATCTCAGTTTCATAAGAAACATAAGTTGTAGTTAATTTTCTGAAGCCCAAAGAAGCTTTCAGCTTCCAGTAGTCTTGGCTACTTGAAGCCCCTTTCACCAGACTGTTCTCCCATTCTTGCCTGCCAAACCAGAGGATCAGACTTTGCTGCTGCAAAATGTGCTTTTCACATGGAGGCTGGGCAGGACTGATGTCCTAAAACAAGTCTTAAAAGTATATCTAATACCTCCTGGGTTCTAAAAGGTATTCTTGAAAACATACATGAAAACTATTTAATAGATACTGGCCACATGCTATTCTGAAAAATACAATACACAAGAAAATCCCATGTGGAGTGAGTACTTAATAACCAATAACTTCTTAACTGGTCCTGCTTAAACTCATCATAAAATGAAAGAGCTCTGAAATTACAGTTTTCTCATGGGGTGTATGTGTGCCTGGGGATGGTGATTGCCTAGAGATAGAACTGTTTGGATTCTTGCACCTTTCTGTGCAAAAATGCCTATTAAAAATCAGTTTAAGCTTCTTTTTGATTTTAACTTTAAATGTAAAGTTGGTTATCACAATTTAATATATTTTTCAAACACTCTTTCTTTCCAAGATTTACCTGAAAGTTCTTCAGAGTTATAAAAATGCAGAGAAGGTAATAGACAGGAACCAATAAATGTTGTGATTTAGAAAAATAAACACAAAGCAAAAGAGAGATCCTTATCCCTGCCTGAACAAAACCAACTTTACCCATCAGAGAAAAAAACCCCAAGTGATACCAAAAATAAAACAACCAATAGTTGAATGCTTGGGCCTGAGGAATTATCTGTTGTCAGAGTAGAAGGAGATCAAAGACTGAGATTTCACAAACTCAGGGAAGGTTTACAGGCTCTGGCTGCTTGAATGAAGAACCTCTTAGAAAACACTGAAGGTTGCTAGTGTCCTGAGGTTCACCACATTCACCAAAGCAAAGCCTTTCCCGTGTGCATATGTAACAGAAGCACTCCACATGTATATCCAGCGCAGGCCAGAAGGAGGGACTATTACCACTTATGATAAATATGGTTTCTTTGTCCATTACAAAATCGAACACTGTTAATTTCTTAAAAATTCTCTGAGAAACTAAGCTCCACCCCCTTGCTTTGTGATCATAACAGAGCATGGAAAACCACATAAGAGTTACACAGCAGGGCATTGTTCTCATGCTGATGGGAGTAGGAGTTATGGACAAATGAAGAGACATGAAAAGTCACAGCAGGAAACAGTCAACATACTTCTGAGTAAAACATTAAACTGTCCTCACTACTTGCAAGAAATCATGCAAGTTTTCTGTGTCTTAGCTGATTCTTGGATGTTTTATACTTGGTCTGGCCTATCTTTCAGTAGAAATGAATAGTTGGCAATTATGAGATTCAGGATATAGGATTTCTTCTTCTCAGCATGAAGAACCCAGTAAAATGCTTGCAGAGACCTGCATGTCTTTGTGTTTCCACTGAGACTGTGACAGATGCCTAACTGTAAACTCACCCACTCCCACTTTTTTCTGGAGTTGCGATTTTAATCCTCATCTGTGCTCATACTTTCATGCTTTTTTCCCCCATTTCCCTGGCACTTCCTTCTGCTTCTTCATCATGCCCATTCAGGCACATCTCTACTGGGAAATATACAGGGACAACTTCTCACAGGGGTCTGAAAGTTCTTTTAAATTCAATGTGTTTACTTGGGTTTCAAAACATGCTTGTATTATAGTTTGAACACAAATAAAAGTTTACCCCTAACAACCAATGTAATTATGGAGCCATTAAATTCAGATAATTTTTAATGTCCATCTTAGGGTACGGGTGTATTAAATATCCTAAAATGAAAACGCTCCTTCTTCTGTGAGTGAGAACGCCTACTGTAGTATGTTTTCTTGACTTTGCTGGTTTGCCATCATTGTATTCCTGTAAAGATCAAATGCTTTTGCTTTATTTTTTATCAGGCACACATGTGGCACTCCAGGAATAAAAAAAAATATAGAGAAAGGCATTGCTACACATATATGTATAACTAAGCACCTTGCAAGCATTGACTTTTGTATTTAAGACATTACACCTGAAAACTCTCTCCTCTTTTGCTCTGATGCTTATACGAATATCAGCCCTATGGAGAGCACTGGAATGTAACTTTGTGACTTGTGAAGCCAAACCTAATAGTTACTAAGAATCTCAGAGGGAGTACCCAGAATACAGTTGCTACATTTTTTAGGATTTGCATTATTTTCCTTGCATTATATGTTTTATGGAGGCCACGCAAGCATATCAGGTTCACCATTCCAGTCATGTCTAGGTCTACTGGAACTCCACCTCTGAACCATGAAGCAGGATACTGTAACTACAAAAAAATGTTGTAAAAGTTTTATGCTGTGAGCCTCACGCTCCCACTACGCAACTCCAAAAGCAGCCATGTTCTGGGTTTATTCTGGCCAAGGATCTCATTTTCCAAGTTCCATTTGCATCATACCACAGCAAGATGAAGTGGTGTCATCACTTACATGATCCTGAACCAATGATAAGTGAACTTGGTGACTATTCTGGTACAACTTTTCTTTAATGAAGAATAAGAAAGATGCCTTTAATGACATGAAACTTGGAGAAAACAGATAAGCTCATTAAATCTATGGTCTCATTCTTCCTTCCCTAGTGAGGTCAAATTTCCCATCAAAATACTTCAGTTTTTTTGTGGACATTTAAAACACCTTTCAATTTTTTAAAAGACATTTTCAAATAGCAGCCAAAATTCAACAGATTTTTTTGTAGCTAGCCAAACCCCATCATACTGCAGGGTAAATGAATCACTTGACTTCAAGACTGCTGGGGCAAAATATAGTTTAATACCGTGTCCGCTCAAATGTCTAGACTAGATTTTATTGCTAATAATAGGTAATATAGATATAAGGTGATTATAGTTTACTCCTATGGGTTTAGAGTTGCACAAACCGGGGAAAGAAAATGCATACCATAAGGTTTATTTAGAATGGGACAGTAGTTTTAACACATATGAGAAGATACAGATGACAATTCCATAGGATGCTGTATGAAGATTAATAAAACTTAAGATGATTATATGTCCCAACAGCAAAATGACTTCTTAGTTCTTAGTTCATATTTACAATTTTACGTTTCATGTCCCCCCAAAATGTCTAAAATTCAGCTTTTGTTTATGTAATCTTCTTGCCAGAACTTGGCAGCTGGGATCATGGCTGGGTCGATTTAACCTACGATTTCTTCTAAAATTAACAAACGTAGTTACTCAGAAATCTCAGCAAACTAAAAGCTTCCTTTGGTGCTTTTTGTAGACAGAATTCCTTATCAGAAGTCCTTACTCTGCCATAAAACAACACACATTTCATAAAGGTGAGCCCAGTACTAATTCGGGCATCCCCGAACGCCGCGCAAATCAACCTTGTCTTTATACGAGCTGGCAAGGGAGTTAGCTGCTCTTTTCCCGCCGCTTGTGCGATGACAACCTTTTGCTTTTATTTTTCTCGCTGGCGTGACTGTTCGGGGGATAAATGCCCCTTTGCTGACAGCTGAGCCGAGGGACGAGATCTCCCGGGCGTTCAGCGCGGCGGGGCTGCGAAGAGCGCGGTCCGGCCGTGCGGGGTGCCCGCCCCCGGCGCGGGGACGCGGCTCCGTGAGGCGGGACGGGCGGCGGCGCCGCGCCCCGCCGGGCACTCGGCGCTCGGCTCCCGCTGAGAGGGACGCAGCCCCCGCCGAGCCGGGAAGCGCCGGGGACCATGTCTCCCCTGTGGAAGGCCGTTCTCTCGGAGACTCTCCTGGGTAGGTGGCGGCGGTGCCGCCCGACGGGGCTGGAGGCGAGGGCCCGCGGTTAAGGGCACCGGGGGGGCTCAGCCGGGAGCGGCCGTAGCACGGCAGCCCCGGCAGGGTGTCGCGGGGCTCACCGTACCTGCAGGGGTGTCGCCGATGAACAGCTCCCCTCTGGAACTGAGTAAATAGTGCTCACATCTGAGTGTTCTTCCTTGGGCCCTTTCTTTCCCCCAGTGCTGGAATGCCTTTTGTCCCTCGGATCAGCCTAGAATTTATTGCTGCTCCCGGCCAAATGTGCAGGTGTTACAGAGCCGGTGCTATGCTGCCCTGCTCAAGGGTGGTCGCCAGACCCAGCACCCGCGGTATCATCTGCTCAGTGCATCTCCTGCAAAGCACGGAAACGCACAGCGCAGTGTGGAGTGCCTGGATAAGGTGTCTCCAGGGGAGAACAGCACAACGATTTACTAGAATAATTCCTCTAGCCACCAGTCTGCCTTTGAGGAGCCCTGACACTGTGGGTCGACTGCTTATTTAGCTAGCCCTCTGAACACTAACCCTTTCCGAAGTGGAGCACTTCTTCACTGAGGATCAAAGTGGGAACTGCTGTCTGAGTGGGGGAAGAACTGTTTTATTCTCATCATTCTATTTCTTCCGGAAATGTGCTTGTTTAACTTGAAATAACAAATATTTCTTCATAGAAAGTGGCTGTTGTTGCTTGAACTACTTTCAAATACATTTGATAGCCTGTATGTGGAAGTATAAAATGGTACCTTTTAAGTAATCTCTAGGAAATCTTGCTGTTGCAAACACATGATGAGATTTTCTCTTTTTTTGGTTTGTTGTTGTTGTTGTTTGTTTTTTTTTTAGGCTACATTTCGTGGTCTCTTTACCATGCACTGCCACCAATGATCTACTACTTCCCCCTTCAGACACTGGCACTCACAGGGCTAGAAGTTTTTGCTGTTGCCTTCTTTTCTCCAATATTCTTGACAATTGGCCCCTTTTGGAGGTTGGCTAACAATAAGTATGTCCTAGCCTTTCTGAGATTGACTATGGTTGGTAAGTATGCACTGCAGTGGGTTATAGATTCCATTTTGGTATCAATGCATAAGAACAAACATTCCAAATTGCGTTAAAATTCAGACAATTACAAAAAGAGACAAGAATAAGTTCTTGCTCTCCCCATATTCATGTTTTGTTGATTTCTTTTTTCTCTCAAGCTTTTAGCGATAGTCAGAGAAATATTTTTTGCAGCCATTGTATTGCATAAATACAGAAGAATCTCATTTCACTTTTATTTCTAGAAGCTTTTAATTTAGTATGAGTGATGCCCAATAGGAAAGATGTTTTCAGTATTAGTCAAATATCAACAGAGCAGGTGGTTTTTTGTATTGTGACAATGGACAGGGACAAGACATTACGGAACAGCTTCGGGCTATTATAAAAATTGTCTGTGAGTGAAACATTCTTTTTTAGTTTCTGAGGCAGTGTTTTTCTTCTAAGAATGTATTTTTAAAATTAAATCTATCTATCTACATGCCTGTAGCAAAATGATGGGATTATAGGCTCATCCTAAATATGAAATAATCCTTATATGGTCAGTTGCACAGGAAGAAAGTTTGATCTTAAACTCAGGAAAAAGATGCCCTATTACCTATTCCACAGGCTCCTCCTTAAACCAAGATTTGCTGAGACTCCCACTTTGGTCTTCAGCTAACTGGTGCAAATCTTAACTCTTTTTGATTTTTTGAAAGTTTTTTGAGGGAGGGTTTGGCAGTTACAGCCACATTCAGAAGCAAATTATTGCTGAAGAGTTTACCACACTGGATGAACTCAGAGGAGACAAGAATCTCCATCCTGGGTAGAGGTGAAAATGCTGCTGCTGAGTGATGTGCTTCAGAAGCAGCAGTTCCTGGCTCTTCATTTGTCAATGTAAGATGATAGTCAGATAATCACTTTCCTTATAGTTTTCCTCTTTTACTGTTAGAATACAGAGTAAGATCATCTTATTTACTTCTCCTGTGTAGTTTTTTTTAAAAAAAATTCTTGTTCTTTATCTGTAGAAAAGTACTAGAACTGAGCAGAGTTTGTTGGTGTCATTGATTGTCATGAAGAATAGTCTTATCATGTTCTTTTCTCTTCCTACTCTTCCAATTATATCCATCCAAATACTTTCTTGTTGTTTTGTAATAAGCTTCTCAGTGAGCAGAATCTTCCACTTCAGCTTTCTGCAGCAGTGCTTGGTGTACTGCTTTCTGCAAGATCTTCTAGTTTAGAAACTAGGATTGAGTGTAAGCATTTAAAATTGCACCTTACTTTCCTTCAGATGTGACAGTAACACAAGATTTGCCATGTTTACTTAAGATTTGTCCTTCAGAACACCTTGCTGTGTTTACTAGTTCACTTTACCAAAAGAGATGGAAATCACTTAAAAGTGTGTAATTTTTGTTCTCCTAAATAAAGAGCAGTGACAGGCCTTTGATGGTCTTTTATGTTAGTTCTGTCCCATTATACTGTTCTGCTCATTCTCCTGTTTCTCATTTCTTCCTGCTTTTATCCTCTTTCATACTGAGACACTTTTATTCATTCTCTTTTTGATCTTTTTTTCCCTCTCAGAAAGGCCATAGCCTTCCTCTGGGACTTGTTGAATTGTCAGGCAGAACAATCTATGCCGTGCATGCTCCACCTCATTCTACTCAGTCTTCAATTTCACAATCAAAAAATAGGAAAATTCTTCATGCTTAGTTAAAACCAGAATATTTACGGGGACAATTTTTTTTCTGTTCTGTTTCTTTCTGCATTTTCTGGAATCTTTATTTTCCCTGCAACTTCTCAATTTCCATATCCTTTCATACTACTTGATTTTGTGTTCTGTTTGAAAACAAACAAACAACAATGAAGCACCCTGTGGTAGTGTCTATATGCATCTGTGTCTTCAGACAACATATGTTGAATTGGGGTGTTTGGGTAGATGTATTTAAGTCTTGGGTGTACTTGCCCAGCAACAAAAGGTGTGTCTGTTCTAACTTGGCAAACCCACACTAGCTTTAATCAGGGTAAAGCACATGATGAAATATTTGAAGAGGCAGGTTTATGGATTGCCAGCACAATTTAGTCACAAAAATCTGTGTGTACTGTGCATGCAACCTCTGTTGAAGTCTGTACAAACACATCTTTTGCTACACTTTGATCTTGTTTATTGTCTTGGCTCTAAGCTTTGTATCTTTTACTCTGAGCAGAATGAGCAGGTAAACAGTTGGAGGATTCCTTGCACGTGTTGCCAGAATCTGCGGCTCCATTTCTGACATTATTGCTTAACATCTCTTTGAGTTTGACTCATACTCACTTAGGAAATGGCTCGTAGCATAACAGTGTTGCTTCTCCTGCTGTTTGTCATTGGTCCTGGGCCAGAATTTGCCACACTGACTGAAGTTATGAGAATATATATGGTCCATAGTCACTTGAATTGGAAACCTGTTAGCAGAGTTTAAAACTGCTGGTAATGTGAGGTCGCTGTGCCCTGGGAAATGGCAAAGACGTGTGCATGCTGTCTTCCAGTGCCTGGGAAACTGATAGCTTTCGGCAATAAGATGGTGGGGGCTGGTAGTGACCACTCTGAGACCAGATCCTGGGTCAGAGAAAGCCTTGTTCACCCCTCCTAAGGCAGTTGATTACTAATCCCTGTGCTATTTATGGTGACTCCTCCTGTCTAATAAAGAACGTGGCTTTTGCCACAGTGTGCTTAATTTTATAAGTGCACTGCGGCAAAAGCCAAATGTTTTTTAGAAAGGAGCAGTCACCATACATAAAACTTCATGGCTTTTGAGTCATCTAAGTGCATGGTTGAGGAATATCTATATGCTTAGATATTTTATCCATATATCCTCTTTATGGAATCAATCACCATAAGTACTTAAATTAAGGCAATCACTTGAATTGTTGGATAATTGCTTCATAAAATTTTTTCCTTGAAAATGGTAACCACTATAAAGTAATGTATACCCAGTTTCTATGCATATCTACATTTCTTTGGTTTGTCTAAAAATGTGTAGTTTCATGTGTTTTCAGATGAATGGTATAGCCATTCAAATTACAGACAGGGTTGAACTAATGCACAGGAAATCCATATTACCTGGTCTCTATTGCCTATTAAAGCAACCTCTGTGTGTGTGTATTTGTTTGTAGGAAGCTTAGCATCATACCAGGCACCAAAGGCTTCAATTAGACTACTCATCTTGGCTGCTGGTGTTTCTTCTTCATTGCTGGTTCAAACAGTAACATGGTGGTCAGGAAACAGTTTACAAAGGTATTTTCTTATACTGATGGAATTTAACTGATATTTCTTTATATTAAAAATGGTTTTCTTTTTTTTTTTTTTAATCCCCTAGAAGTTAAGATTTTTTTTCCCCCAAATGCCTCACTATTTTAAAAACTGATTCTTACAGGTTCATCAGGATATGGGGCTTCATGCTAGGCAAGATAATGCTCCTTGTTCTTCGTATCTGGTATACATCACTTAACCCAGTCTGGAGCTCACAAGCTGCCAATACTGTCATACTGACAATTGGTTTTGTAGCAGCAGTGGAGCGAATTAATTCAGGTAAGCATGTAACAGCAAAGATGGTGGTTATGAAAAAAACCTAAAGTATACCTAGCTATGTGTCACTGGGTTTTGATTATTTGATTTTTTTTTTCCCAGCACAGTCTTGTTTTAGACCTAATGCATGAGCATTTCAGGCTTTAGAAGCCATGGGGTGCTTCCATCCACCCATATCGTGGCAGAACTGGTATCACAATTCATAAAAGCTGTATTAAGCTGGTACTGGAACTGTCTCTTTTTCCTAATTGCAGTATCAATAATATGACGGTAACACAAACAAAGGCATAAGCTAGACCAATAAAACCAGAACGGGTTATTGTCATTCCAGCATGGAAGATCTGTGGTATTTTTGTTATTATGTTAATTCAGTTTGCACTTTGAGTTTATCTGCCAGTGCATATCTTTTGACAGAGAAGGGGAGACAGGACAAAGTGGGGAACAGCTGATATGTCAAAATAAACAGAAAGAATTGGAAGAGTGGACAAGTTGTCCTGGTTAAAATTTTCCCAAGTTCTTGGAGTGTTTGGACAGAGTACACAGCAATGGGGCTGGCATAGGGTAAACCGTGAAGGTGGTATTGCCAAGGAAGACAGCAAAGTTGGGTTCGTCAGTTAAGGCAGCTCATGTTAAATCCTCAGAATTGCCCTCCTTCTCAGTGGAATGAATTAATTGAAAGATAAAACCTTATCTATGTGTAAGTGGGTATAAATTAGCATCATGCATATTGTTTGAAAGCTTGCATTACATGATATAAATTAAGCCTGAGCTTTCATCAGAATTTAGAAAGGGAATCTGCTGCAGGATTAGGAAGGAAATCTGTCTTGTTTGTGGGTGACAAAGTGATATGTCTATGCAATTAAAGGTACTGCTTCCTCCTTAGATGAGAGAGGTTCTAAAGTGCATGGAAAAAAGGAGAAGGAAGGGAGTTTATTTCTGGCTTATTTGGAAGTGTCAGGTTTTGTTCTTATCAGGGTTTAGAGTTTCAGAGAACAGAATCCTCTGAGCAAATTCTAATAACTTTTCTGCTGATTTTCAAAGCAATTTAAATATTTAAATTCCAGTATTATGAAAAATAATCAGATGGGCAGGTTGTCATTTTTGTACACTTATGGTGAGTATATTTTCTTGACAGACCTAGGGTTCTTAGTAAAGATTGTAAAATTTTTTTTGTGTTATCAATTTCTGATAACCCAGTCCTAATCAGATAAACTAGCCTTTGTGCATGTAATTTATTTTGGTAAATTTGTGATTTTAGCTATTTCTTTTTCTCAGTAATTCTTGCTAATAGGATTTGACAGTTTGCTTAGCTGTATTTGTATTCTTATTCTAGGTGGAGACAAGAGGAAACAAGAAACTAACAAAACTGGTAATGTGATTAGAGAGACTGCTTCCCATCCTCATTGGTTTTTATCAGGGATTGCTTTTGGCAGCCTCATGTTCCTCACTCTGTGGATATTTGGGGAGGTTTCATTAATTTCTAGATGGGCAGTAAGTGGACATCCACATGCAGGTCCAGATCCTAATCCATATGGGTAAGTACGTTGTTGTTGTTATTACTGTTGTTGTTGTTGTTACAAAATTGTAATCAAAATCCAGTGCTGTAGTGGGTGACAAATTAAAACTCAACCAGATGATGGTATAAGAATTTAGATAGAAAAAAGTGGGTAGAAGGTACTTCATACAGAGAATTTATTCTTCCTTTCAGATATCTCTGAGCATTTTGTCCAGATGTGGAAATCTTAAAACTTTCTGCTATGAAATTATTTTTATTTCAGCACTAAAATATTGATTTGCCACATTGCAAAACAATTTTTAGATTAGGGATGAGTTTCAAGGATTTATGAATGCAGTGCATCTATAATATGCAGTAAAATAGTCTAGCAGTTGGCTTCAGAGAGGAGATGATCAGAGATGCATGCACGTAAATAAATAAAACCGTGTGCAATATTAATAGATATGCTTCTGTAGAAGCTTTGATTATTAAGAATGTAGTCTTAATGCTGTGTGTGGTTCATTCATATTCCAAAATCTAGAAAGAGACCAAATCATTTATTCTGAGTCAACTACATGTGGTGGCAAGTGATTGAGTTTATAATTTGGAATTGGTATCCAAAAGAGCTACTCAAGACTGATAGCAGTATTAGATATTGTAGGATCTCTTATTTGACCTGAAGAAAATACTTCTGTTTGGGGTAGATTCTTCCCTCTCATTTTCTCTGAGTTGTTTTTGTCTTTTGTACCAGGATTTCACTGGATTGCTTTTGCTGCTGAACACAGCTCACTTATACATTACAATAAATTGCCATTATTTTCAACTGGATGTTTTTTACATCCAATAAAGGGGAGAAAATGTAGCTGGGTGTGAGCAAAATTTAGCTCTGTTTAAAGTAAAAGAATTATAATATATTACCAAGGACCCTTGTCTGTATATCTAGAAGTTTCTTTTTCAATGCCAGGTGTTTTAAAAGTCATATTAGTGTATGTTTTCTCTTTCCTTATTGTTATATTAGAGGTACAGTTCTGTTGGGTCTTGCTCATGGACTGATGCTTTCATTTTGGAGCTGGTCTTTTGTCATCAGCTTTGCCTTGTTTCTCATAGGTAGGTGCAAATTCTGAGCAGAATTTTTGTCTGTTACCTTATTGCCTTTACTCAAGTCCTCTGACCTTACACCACATCTCAGAAAAGTGTGGCTAATCAAAGCCTCCTTTCCTCTGCCACTGACTGTAACACACATATGTCTGACCAGTTGACTAAGGGTTTCAGGCCAAATGCCCAGGCCACTGCAGAGCAGTGTTATTATCTTCAGAAGCCCCTGTTAAGCTTCTGTTCTCTTGAGCAGCGTCCAGTTCTGACCATCTGCATTGTGTAACAGTTGGACTTGATGATCCTACAGGTCTTTTCCAGCCTTAGTGACTCTATGATAAGGCCACATCTAGGGTTATGGGGTTGAGATGACACAATCCTCCCAATTCCACAGGAGGCAATATAACTTGTCATTAAACAAGCAGTTCACCTGGAGACAAGCTTGCCTCCTGTCTCTTTATTTGCCAAGTCCTGCAGGCAGTAAAACAGTATGAACATGCAGGTTTTAGTGTTAAGAAATATGTTTGAAGATTGTAATGTAAGCATGAACATTTGATTTTTTATGTACATACATTGTGTATTTAAAACAAGCACAGAAGGGTTCTTTAGTTGATTCAAGTATTGTATTCTAAAATGCTCAGAACCTTGATGTGTAAGAGTTAAATATTAAAAGTGTCTCTATACGTTTGCTTTCATAGTGTGACAGTTAGTAAATATTCTTACCTACAATAACGTTTTAAAAAGAAGTTGTCCTATTATAGAAAGTTTCTGTGGTTTTTAATGTTCTCTTTGGGGTCAAATTCTCAAATCAAAGATAGCATGGTAAGTCAAGGATCCTGCAGTTAGTAAAAGTTTAATAGTTGCTTTCTTGCCCATCATATGGTTATCTACAGGGAGAGAAGATCAGGAAAAGAATGTTTTCTCTTCATATTAACCTATTTGATTCTTTCTGTACTATGGTAAAAGAGGTTCATAACTGGCGAAGCTGTTACTCTCTTAAGAACTGCATCATTGCTCTGTTGTGCTGGAGAACTCTGTAAGAAAAAGCGTTCAGGTTTGGCTCTTGATGTTGTTTCTCTACTGTGTTTTTGCTATACTGTTTTCAGCTGAATAGGCAATGTTTAAAAGAATGAGATATTGGGAAAAGTAAAATACTGTCTTTGGTTACTGTGAATAACTGTCCTTCTAGTGATGCAGTTTTCATGGCTGCAAAGCACAATTATGTTTCCCAGACTCTATTTTTTCCCTAGATAGAATATGAAAATGAATGTGGTGGATAATATACCTGACTGAGACTTACTCTATTCTTTCTATCCCTTGACAGGTTTAGCATCTTCAGCAGGTCTCCTTTATTTACGTACCTGGAGTGCTGCTGTTGCAGGCAACATTCTTGCTATCTTTACCATGTGTGTGTGGCCTCAACTGGCTGGGCACTTCATTAGCTGTCTGCATCCTGGGAAAGCCATGAGTACAGCCATGCTTGCCTATGTTCTTGAATTATTCTTCTGCGTATGGTGTACAGCTTATAAGTTTGTACCTGGAGGAGTTTACATTAGAGAAAGCTCCCATCTTCTTTTAGGTACATTTGTGATAATGAACAAATACAAATATGCTTGAGCTAGCCTCAGGCAGGTATGTGAAATGTATCCAATGTATAAAGAGTCTTTCCAAATGCCCAGTTACTGTTTGATTTACTGTGGTAAGAGTTTCGGTGCAAAAATTAATGAGACATGCAAAAATAATCTGTTTGTTTCTTTACTGTTAGAAATAGTACAAAATGTGGACAGAAAATGGAATTCAGTTGAGGGAAAATTACAAAGTGAAAAAATGTCTGATAACTAAGTATGCAGTGGAGGAAGAGATCTGTTAATCAGTCACCCTAAAAATATGGCTGCAATCCAGGGTGTGAATGCACAAATATGCTGTCTACCTAAGGCAGCAGTGCCTCAGGTAACAGGGTAGCTACCGAGGCTGTAACATAATTCAGTGCATTATTTAGCCCTGCTCTGCAGAGCACAGTGCAGCATCCTGCTGATCTAGCTAGTCTACATTTGAGACCTGGGCTTCTTTCCCATGTGGCTCTACCTTATGTTTTCCTGACACACCAGCATGTTTGGGGGAATTTAGATGAGCCTGTAGCGTCAGAAGCACATAAACAGGACAGTAGGAAAATAAATTGTCAGGTATTTGCAAATAAGGAAGAACTGAGTTGAGCAAATATAAAGGCTTTAGCAAAATGATCACTTGATGAGGGTGGAGAGATGGAAAGGAAACCAACCCTTCCTGGTTTTGTCTCCAGAAATATTTTCTCCATAGATATTAACATGTTTCAATGGCATATTTCACTAACTATATTTAAACAATGACAGACATTGTCTTGGGCTAATTGTGTGGCACATTTTAAAAATGTGACGCATTAGCCTGTATTTTATTTGGAAAGGATTAATGAATGACGTGCTTAACTTGTTGCTCCAATGGTTTTAGATTTCATAAATGTCTTTGCAACCACTTTGTGTCATTCCAGTTTCTTACTCTCCATGTGTGTTTCTTATATTACAGCAGTCACATGAGTGATATGAGTTCATTATGTTTTGAGAAGAGTTTCATTCAATTATTGCATTATTTTCTTTGTTCTGAAAGCACTCTGAGAAGTCTTTAGAAACAGTTATCTATTTAAATTTAATTTTTTAAAGTTTTATGAAGAAAGCATGTGGTAGAGGAGTGTCAAATGCTTTCTTAAGTAATGCTTTGACAAAAGAAATACTTTTATTCAAAATCCTTCTCTGTTACTTCCTTTGAAATGCACACTTGTGATTAATTTACCCGGCATGATCACTGGGTAGTAACACAGAGATGGCCCTAATTTTCTCTTTGGTAAAAAGAAAACTGTAAATGGAACACCTGTAAGATGATTGGCACTACATGAGTTTAAATTCCATCTGAGAATCCAGTTTCTATCTTTTTGTTACCATCCCATAGCTTATCAAAGATTATACCACATAACTGTGTATTTGTTGCTGTGCTTTTACCCTTACAGCTTGGCTCTCTGGCAAACTGCTTGTTTTCTTCTGGTTTCCTTCAGGTGCAAGTGCTATTTCTTGCTAATATCCTGCCTTTCTCTTGCTGCAGTTTGGGTAGGGAACTGCACCAGGAAAAGTGACAATGAAAGTAAGATCATTATATTCAAAACTTCTGTGCTGCTTCACTGTGATGTGATATAATGCTGAAGGTTCAGATTCATGGTCTGCATCAACTTTAATGGCTGTGAATCAGTCTCCCTTTGAGAAAGGTTTTATGTGTGCCCCCTTAGTCATTGCACTAGACCCAGTGTCCTGGTTTGCCAACTTTCACTATAATTAATGTAACAAGTAAGGACAATAAAAAAATACTGAGTAATAGTTAGCTATTACTGTGAAGTAAAGCATGGCTACTATAATTAATTAACTATGCCACAAAGAAATTAAGGGCATATATCTTCTCCAGCAGAGCTCTTATCCAATTCACTATCCTTCCATGCTTTCTTTGAAGGTAATTGGATTCTTTATCTCATAAGGGATTGGAAAAGACCTTGTACTATTAGTCTGAGCTACTTATTGAAAAGATATCATCCCCACACATTGCAACAGTTAGTGCACCGAAGTTGCTTACTAGCTTTTAAAATGTGTCTGTAGATGTATACAGTTGTCTGTTCTTAAAAAGCAAAAGTATTTCTGTTGGCTCTGGAGCTCAAGAATACAAGTTGCTGCTGTGTTAAATTGGCCTTCCAACCTGCTGCAGTCTGTTTATGCTGTTCTAAAACAAAGTGTTGAGCAACTGCTTTTGTGGTTCCTATATGAAAAAAGTGTTAATTGTATCTTGGTGACAGACCTGTTGATTGTCAAAGATAATAGATATCTGCAATCATCTATGTACTCTTTTCATCAAGCTGTTATTTTAAGGTTCTGTAATATGTAGATGTAACTCAATTGTTCTTGTCCAGCTTAATTTCAGTAAACTTTGTAAACAGTGGGCCCAGCTGGGAGCTGTAGCCATCAATAGGGACTGGAAGGATTTCAGCATATTTTATCTACCATGTGTTAGCCTTTTTGACATAATACCCTGGAACTGTACTGCAAATCATTCTTTACTTGAGACTGCTGTCAATAAATCTCATAGTTCCCGGATTGCCACATTAGGTATGGCATTTATCTGCATTTGTGCTTTGAATCATCTTTGTTGTTGGAGCCATAAGGTTATTGTGTTGTAACACAACAGCTGGGAGTGTATAAAAGATGTGTTTAAGAGCAATGTTTAATATGTTAAAGGTCTATGAAAAAACTAATTACTTATATTTTTACAGGTTTTATAATGTTATGTATTGGGGTAGGCTTTCTAACAGGACCCAAGAAAGACCTTAGCTCTGTCTTTGAAGTGAAAAGCAGTCAAAAACCACTCTTCAAAAAGAGTAAAAACTATATTAAACTACGTAAGTATAATTTTAGTTCCTTTTCTCCATGACTCTAGAAATACTGTCTGAGGAAAAAAAAGCAACAATGTGGTGTGTTTTGCTCAGATGTTTTGGAAATGTTCTTTTGGTACTAGTTTTAGAGACAGACTTGTAGTTGGTATTCCCCTAGTTCTAGGTTAATGATGACATATACTACTGGAGGAGCTGACTCACTATGATTATGGCTGACAGAGGCTATTCCTAATGGAGTGTGTTAAACAGAGACCAGGAACTGGGCAAAAACCAAAATATGAAAATGGATTCGGCATCATTTGTGGTTTCACTTTAATGGTTGAGGAGTTGTCATCTGCTGCCTGTAAACTATGCCTAGGGATCCCAGCTTTTCAGGTTATAGGTATAGGGTCTGCTTCTTTCCTTAGACTTTGAAGAGAAATGAAAATCAAATGCTTGGCGTTTTATCACTTTTTGGCTTTTAAACCATACAAATGTTTTCAACTATTTCTCTTCAATCATTTGAGCCCCTGATCTGCTTTTGTTGTCGGCTTACTGTTTCTAAAGAAAAAAGTCTGTCAATGTGTGAAGTTTGGTAAAGGAACAAAATGCTAGGCATTAGGGCATGGTAACCCTACAGAAATAAGGATGTTGAATATTGTATTCAACATCCTGATTTATATATGTATTTTCTTCTTCTGTGACTTTGGATCAAATCACTTGCCATTTGTATACATTTTGCTGCATTTGGAAAAAGGAGACAATAGTGCTTCACAGTTTTTCAGGGCTGTTTCTGGAATTCTTATGGAGGTCTTTACCCTGTATATTCAGGGGCCAAAAGAATGTGGTGTTAGAGAGTTTGTGTGTCAGAGGCAACATGAGCACCATTTCAAGTGGTTTGAATATTACTGCTAAGAAACATTTCACAAAAGTAAATTAATATTTCAAAATACTACCTGTCACAAAGCCCAGCTGTTGCTCAGCTAATCTTGTAACATTGCAACAGTACTTCTTGTACTTCCCCATCATGCTCAGACTTGTACTGTTTCTCAGCTTCCACTCTAAGCACTTTTGTGTCTTACAGAGTATGAAATTGCTTGACATGTGTTAATATAAGTAGCATGTCCTTTTTTCTGACATTATCCATTATAAAATGTATTTAAATTTTATGCAAAACTGTTCCAGAAAACTTGCATTAAAATAATTTCGTATCTTTTTAAATATATGGAAGAATAAACTGGAGCTACTGAAATCATTGTAGATAGCATATACCACTGTGTAAATGAAATAACTGCTGAGGGCTTTGATCATCAAATTACATTGTGCCAAATGGTAAGAGCTCTTAAGTGCACACTATGGTTATTTGTAAGACTACAGAAGCAATGGGAAAGCTCTGGACATGCTTTCTATGAAACTGTACTGCCTTTCCAAGAGTGTGTCAAACAAATGACCACTCAGGAAGTCTGGCAAGAGTCACATCTTTCTGACATCTAAAGGCTTGTGAAATAAACTAAATTTTATTCCACACATTGTATTAATACAAAATAAAAATTGTGTACTACAAATGCGTACTTGCACACAGAGAGGAAAACAATGAAGGGTTTACATGATGCTCTTACTATAATGAATTCTTCAGTAGGTATAAGTTTTACATAACTATTCCAAGGAGTTTTGGTACATTTTACCTGCTCAGCATGTTGTGTTTTGCAGAGTGTATTTGCATACATATACATATTATGCATGCATAGATACTGCCTTGATCTGGTGTTGTCACTTATATGTACACATTTCTCATTCTATAAATAACACACCTTAGAATAAGTGTCCTGTTTAACAGCAATAATAACATTATTTTTTGTTGCATTAAAAACATTTTGTCTGTGTTTTTCTATTTCAAGTATTGTGGCTATTTGTTGGTGTTGGTTTACTTGGATTGGGTTTACGTTATAAAACTTACCAGAAAAAGTTGGGCCAAGAGGTGAGTAGAGTGTTCATGAGAATGGTAACTTTCCAATATACAGTAAAATGTGTGTGTGATAGCTTAGGTGTGTTAATTGTTGCTGAATAAATATTTGTAACCAAGTATTCAGAAAAACTAATGCATAAATGAAGATGCAAAAATTTAATTTATAAATTCATGTCGAATTGAAATGTCCAGGTCTTTGGAGATTTATAGTGAGGCCATGAAGGAAAAAAATATTTTGAAAATTTGAGAGATTCTTCCCTCATATATTCAATTTAAACATTATTTTTATAAATTAGTTTATTTGAACTGTATTCAAACTGCACAGTGCTGTTAGCAGCTGATCTCATGTAGGGGAAGTTTGAACAGATAACCTCCTGAGGTTTCTTCCAGAAGGAATTCTATGGTTCTATATTATATCATAACTCTTAATTAAAGCTCTCTGAAAAGTTGATTGACTTAGATTAGACTTAGACTAGTTGTGGAAATTGAATAAAAATTAAAAGGTTCCAGTTTTCTGTCTGACAAGAAAATAGGTATTGCAATGGTAATAACAAGATGGTTAACACTCAAGAAGTTTAGTGTTAGATTCGCAAATGCACACAGATTTTTACAGTTGTCTTTCTTTTTTCAATTAATTCAGGTTTGTAATACTTTCTTGTGTGGCAAAAAGTGGGTAATTCCTCTTAGTAAGATGAAAAGATGCATTGTCTCTTTCCTCTTCATTTGTTTGCTATTACTTGTACAAATTAATTTAAAGTATGATGACTTTTATTCCCTTGTTACCAGCAGATTTAGACTTTTGTAATTCTGACAGCTTTATTAGGAAAATATATTGGTTAAAACATCTCTTCTTGTATGCCTTTTATGGCACCATGTGTCTGATGTTGTTTACTGCAAAGCTATAATACGTAAAATTAAAATTGTATTTGACTGTTTTCCATTTATTTTTGAGGTTTCAAAAAGAGATTTCTCTGCTATGATCTGGCCTTTTAGATTTGGATATGACAATGAAGGATGGTCTAATTTGGAAGGATCAGCTAATTTGCTTAATCAGACAGGTACCTTTTTTTTCCCCAACTTCATTTATATTTGGTAGGATTCATCTGAAGAGACAGAAATGAAAACACCTGCTTGGTAACTGAGGCCATTTTTGCATTAACACAAGCATGTTTAGTGTTTAGTGGCTTTCTCCTCAATTTGTGAGCTGTTCCAATACAATCACTTCAGTCAAAAATCCATTTGCAGAGGTGACAATTTGCTTAATATATTTTAAAGATGTTTCTGGTCAGAGGAAACACTTTATTTCTTATTTGGATTTTTCTTCTCATATTGCTGATGAGTTACTTGTCTATAGAGAAATTCTTTGCATAAATGAAATAATATCCTTTAAGATAAAATACAATGGTATTTACAAAGGTAAATATCCTTTTAGATAAAATACTATGTTTTATAACTTCTCTGTGTTTTTTTTTTTTTTTAGATGTGAAGCATTATATAATTTCTAAAGGGTTTTAAATTCAAATGCCCTAAACAATGAATACAGATGAGAAACAAACAAGTCTGTTTCCATCACTGAACCAGAGCAATGTATACAAGAAAAGTAGAGATTGTAGCTTGGTTGTCATGATTTTACTGTAAAGAAGAGTGTCTAAACTGTTGCTCATGGTTAGGATTTTGGTTGGAAAATTAGCTATAGGAAATGAAGAATTTGGACTCAAGATTAGTGCTGTTGCAGAGGGCATTGAAAGGGATTGGCCAGTAGTGCCTGTAGATTTTACTTTTTCCTGCGATACCGATGAGATAGGGTAGACAGTTTAAGATCTAAAGCAGTTCAGGAGATTAGGAAATGTCTATGCTGCCATTCCAGTATTTATTGTTCTCCAGTCCACTACAGGATTTTCCTGAGTAGACTTTACCTACCCAAGCAGTGAAAAGGCACTGACAGGTGCTCCTGTGCAAGTCTTGATTTTGTGGCAGAGACACACAGAAGTTAGTGAAGAGTGAAGAGACTGATTTTGCCATCATTCCCTCCATTGTCCCATAACCAAAGGTTCAGAGAGCTGGGCTGTGCTGGATGTCTGGTGATAGAAAAAAACAGCGAGGACATTTCATGAATTGAGATTTAGAGCATTCTTGTACATAAATGATTCCACAGTTCATGTCTGGGTGCTTATTTAATCTTTGCAAATTTATTTATGAATTTTAATGAATGCATGTATTTCTGGTACCTATAGTTTAAATTAGTGAATATTAGAAATCTGATTACCTGGTTATGTCCATTGGCATTTCTTTGTGGTAATGAAATATCACTTCTAAAAAAGATAATTGGTAAGTCAAAAAAGCAGCAAATTCTAAAACATAAAAAATCATAATAAAGCATAATTTCTAATAAGAAAGAGTATCCTGGAGTTTTACGTTACCTGTATATTGTTTTATAAAATACTACATTACCATTGTCAGTAAATGCATTCATTAATGCATTCAGAGTTAGCCTAGAAATTCTTATAAGAAGAGTTCCCAATTTTGAGAGCCACAGAGGAAAGAGTGGCTATCTGCTTCAGGATAGAGCTTGTCTTTAAAGGTGTGGTGGTGTGCACTCCTTGGGCTCATGTCTCTGTTGGAATAGTGAAGATGCAACATGTAATGGCTTTTGTGACTGGAATTTCTGTCTGCCCTGGAGGGATCCAACATCAACCCTTCTTAATGGTTTCAGTTACTGTTTCTGTGATCAACATGTATGCTAATGATGTAGGAGGAAAAAACCTGGGAATCCACTTAAGAACTCTGAGCAACCTTTTCTCCTACTGACAATGTTTTACACTGCTCCATATGACATGTCAAAAGCAAAAAATCTTCTGTGTCAAGAGTCGTGCTGGATGGACTGGTCATAACTTCCTTGTGGAAGGGCTATGGATGAAGTGGTGACTCAATTTGCCTTCTTGTGTAGGAGAGCACTCTGAGCGAGGCATAATTGCAGCAAGAAGGGAGCATTTGGAGCACTTGCTGGTGCTGCAGCTGTACTGACCTGCTGCTCAAGCTGAGTCTGGATGGTTCACCCATCCCGTGGGCAGCTTGCAGACTCCCACCTTCCTTCAAGCATGGGCGGGTCTTTCTTAGATGCCAGTTCCTTGAGGGACTGCATCTTCCTGTATCCTGCAGTTAAAATATAGGGGAACCCATCATGTTCCCCTGGCAAAATCACACCTCTGCATGTAAACAGGGAGGGAGCACAGTGCTGTGACAAAGTGAGGTGGCTGCAGATGGTCAGCAATTCACTGGAGCTGGGAACCCTTCTCTTACCGTGCCTCAGGGCTGATGCTAGGTTGCTCTGGGCTGAATAATTATTTTGGCAGCAGCATCCAGTTCTGTCTTGCACAGGACCCTTTGAAGCACAATAGGATTTGGTAGATGAAGGGAAGCACAGATGTGCTGTGTAGTGTTTGTTCACCATGTTGAAAGCAGTGGACTTGCGACTGTGCTGTTAATTTGTGTGTGCACAGTATCTGTAATGCTTTTGAAGTGGCATGAGGTCTGCACAGGCCAGCTGTACTATGCAGTCTCATGTGTCTCTGGTTATGCACCAGGGATGAGCTACGGCAAGCAGACACTAAGTACATACATCTTCATCAGAGGTTTTGGGGCCTACAGTAGCCAAGAGTTTGGGCACGACATTCTTGCCAACATTGATTAGCCTTGACTGACTCCTGAAGGGCTTTTGTCCATCCCTCTGTAATGGAAAGGGAAATAATGACATTATGTACTTTTTATAAGTCCCATTTATAGGTAACAGTTATAAATCTGAAAATATTTTCTTTTTCCCCCCCCATTTTAGAAGCAGATTTTATCACTATTATAGAGAGTGATGCCTCTAAGCCATTCATTGGAAACCATGATCCAACAATGTGGCTAGGAGAAAGACTAGGATTTTATACAGATTTTGGTCCAAGCACAAGAGATCACACTTGGGGGTGAGTCATCTTTACATGCATAGTGACAGTAAATCAATGTTAATATACTCCCAAATGCAAACTGCACTAATACAGAAGCAAAGAATACTTAGAAAAACAATCACTATAATCACTTGTTGAAACTTGTCTTTTAGGAACAAGCTTTGATTCATTAGCATTACCATGCAATGTGGATGGAGTTTTCTCATTCTTAAACATGATCAGGTTTTGGTGCCTGCCCCCATAAGCTACTTTGGTTTTGGTGATGCAGAGAATGGTATCCTGCCCTTTAATGTACAGATTTGGAAGTTTAGCATTCCAAGTACTGTATCTGATGCCCTTTTCACATAGTTTTGGACTATGAGAATTTTATATTTCAGACTTAAAAATGTGATAGCAGTTGGAAAATATAGTGCATCAGGAGGTATGAGAAATTTTGAGTTCATTCAATCCAGCTTGGGCTGTATAATGGGAAATGGGAATAGAAAGGCACACATCTGTTTGACCAGATATTTTGTGTCTAATTTTACTTGAATGCTTGCCCACCTACCAGTTGCATATCTTTCAATATCTTTACCGTCTGGAAAAATAGTAGTATATGATGTGGCTTTTTTTTTTAGGGGGATATACCGCATCTCTACTGCAGATGGAATTTCCTATGATATTGCAATGGCTATTTAATTTTTGCCATATGTGAAGGGCATTTAATAATTTTCTTCTTCCAGAGTCTGTCTTCTGAGGCAGAATGAGGCAGAGAAATCAGTCTCTGAGATTTTATTAATGGAATACATTGGAACACCTGATGCAAAATGTCCAAACAGAAGCTGAAAAAAGAGAAATCTCCCATTATAAAGATGTATTTCCACCTACTTCTACTTTTAATAAAATACCTTTTAATCTCTGGTAGTATAAAATTCTGTTTTGTCTGAAATACAGATTGTTAAAAGCTCAGTGAAAGAATTTATATTTATAGAATGATATTTCTTAGTGTGGGAATTAACTTAATAATATATTTTTAGACATGTACTTAACCAGTATTTTAGAGGAAAACCTTCTATATTCAGAAGAGTCCACTAGAGATGGTTTGTATTCTGCTCTTATAGTTTTGCTCAGTGACTGTTAGTCATCTGCTCACATTTATCTGCTTAGTTCACACCTTTGATGCCCATGAACCACAAAATGTAACTTTTTGCCTCTCCTTGTGTAGGATTATGGCACTCTCAAGGTATCCAATTGTAAAATCGACCCATCACCTCCTTCCATCTCCAGAGGGAGAGATTGCACCTGCCATCTCCCTGACTGTCAACTTCACAGGGAAGCTGGTTGATTTTGTTGTGGCTCACTTCGGAAATGAAGAGTGTGTATTTTATTTATTTTTACGTATTGTGTATAAAGTCATGTATTGTAATTTGCGAACTGTGGGGGGCTGTGAGTCCTTGGCACTCCCTTGGAGGAGAGAGGCCTGAGGATTAGAGATAAGAAACCTTCTCTTAGGTCACGGCAACCAAAATGAGCCACCCTCAGCATGCCTTGCGCCTTTATGGTAATACCTTGTGCCCAGTTGGCTAGTCGGTTCTCACCCCACCCCTGCTTCCCCATAAATGCCACTGCCTCTGCCTAGGGAAGTGAGGGAGTTCCCTTCTTTGGCCTCCCCTTCGCAGAGGCTACTTGGACAATAAAGCTACCTCTGTGGAACTGCCAAACGGGTCAGCTCGTCTCTCTCTGTCCCCGAGTTGGCCTTGGGTGATTCGCGGAGAGCTGAAATCACAAGAGTTGAATCGCTAAGATCTGACTCACAAGAGCTGATATCGCTTACTGCAATCACCTGCTGCCTAGGGAGGCATGCCATAGCCCCTAGAAGAGCTTCTCTCTGCAGGACACTCTCTGGGGCAGTGGCGTACTGGTGCTGACCAGCATCGGTACCCCTCAGCAGCGAAGTACTGGGATTTCTTTTGTACCCTTTAAAATCTACTGTGGTAATACTAGTTCTAGCAGGGCACATTTGAAGAAATACTATGACAATTTTAAATTGGTTAAACTCCTGGTTTAAAATTTTTAAGCATTTTTAACAAAGGACAAATGTGTCATGCAAAACTCAGCTGAACCGACTATCTGAATTACTAGAGATTTAAAGATACAGTTCTGCAAAGTCACAACAAATGATAGGGCTACAGATGCATCTCAGTGCAGGATAACATCCTTCTGACTTTTTGCATGTGGAATAGATCTATTACATTCCACAATGAGAGCAGATAGGTACAGTTAGATAGCATTAATGGAAAAATGTTATTAATTAAAATTAAAAAGTGTCAAATCTGAAACCTCAAAGGAAGGACAGTGTTGAAACAGCAGCAAAAATATTCATCAGTGTCCTTCTGAGGGTCTGCAAGTCTGATCTCTGAATTCAGAAAAGCAAAATTGTAACTCAAATAAGTAATGGAAAAGAATAAGGTATATATTTCGGTTCTAGAAAACAATGTTTTGAGTATTTGTGTGTAATGAATATTAATAAGACACAGTTTTGTGAATGCCCCGTGTAGCTGTAATTTCTGATATATTTTATGGGATATCTAGTATGTTTGTGGCTATATTGTAAGATTTGGAATTTTTAAAAAAATTAGTTACTATTCACGGAGAGGCAAATTTGTGGATAGAGTGCAGAATATTATAACACAAAGAAGCTGCTCATAAAGCCATAGAAATTCTCTGTATCCCATTTCCTTCCCCTGAGTAAAAACTTCACCAAACCTGCAAATTGTTTATGGATTTCTCATTTACTAAACTAATATAATTGTCAGAAATCACTGCCCTTTTTTAACTCTAGAAAGGAATTTATTTCTGTGCCTCACACAGTTGATTAGACTTGTCTGAGAAACTATTTGTCAAAGTAGAAGAAAATAACTTTGTGTTCTCCCCTGGCAGAGAAATGAGATAAAGATGAAGGAGAAAATATGAGGAGACACATGGGAAATGAGTGCAAATTAGATAATGTTTTAGAGGGGAATGAATTTGTAACTAAATACTGCACCTAACTGCTTGTTTCTAGTATTTTTTTCTTCTGCTGCTTAGGTTGACGTAGACTATAGAATACTGGATAACTAGGGTTGTTTTTAAATACAGTTTTTAAAATGTGGGAATATAACTATGCCTGTGCCTTTAAAAGATCCCATCATCTGGAGAGATGTAATTCTAGAATGAGCAGCTAGCTGAGCAGGCAACTTCACATATACCTAGATCAGGCTTCTATTTAAGTGTTTGGGGGGTTTTTTTGGTCTCCTGTCTGTGTGCTCTTTCTCCTTAATGCATTTGCTTCAGTCAGAAGCACCACTATAGCTGCACTTAAATTATTGTCTTCTTTTGGGCTTACAGATTCCAAAATCAGCTCTCTCTGTCAATGTTATTTAGTCCAGACTACCAAAACCTAGAAGACAACATGATTTACACAACTGTTTAAAGTCATTAAGATGAAGAATCATAGATAGAGAACTGCTTTTGCATTATTTCAAGAGAAATCCAAGGACCGGGAATAGGATCGAATGAAGTATTTTACCAGGCTCCACTTATGCTATCACTTGTGGTCATGTTGGAACTCTCGTGTAAATCTAGTTAAAGAGATGTAGAATACATGCCAAATCTAATAAAGTAATGCTAATGGGATGACGTTAACTCAAGTTACATTTCATGCATTATGGGACCCAGACTTTAAGACTATGTTTACTGTGATCTGTCCGTCATAAAAATTTTGTTAACATGGAAGTTCTTTATTATGCACCACATTGTACTAGCACAAGTTAAATTTTAATTGCAAGCAGAGATAAAGCAAAGATAACCAAAACACTAACATTCACATTTCCTAGTGATGGGCTCAGTATTAAAAACAAAACAGTAATAGAAAATGTTGTTCCTGTAATGCATAGAATGTGAATTACATCTACCATGACCATGTGGCTTTTATCAAATGTAGTGATAATTTTGAATCAATGAGCTTTCTGTGAACTTTCATACTCTCTAATAATGAGCAATAAAAATGGTACCAGATTGATTTGTGGTTTACTATGCCAAAGCACAAAGATTCTGAGCTAAAAGGCATATNCAAAGCACAAAGATTCTGAGCTAAAAGGTATATGTGTTAAAGTCTTTTCCATTTCTTTCAGAGAGGACTTGGACAGAAAACTCCAAGCAATAGCTGTTTCTAACCTATTGAAGACTAGCTCTAAGCAAGTTGTATTTCTAGGATACATCACTTCAGCTCCTGGATCCAGAGACTATACTGAATTAATAAAAAATGGAAATGTCCAGGTAATATAAAAATACTGCATCTTTAGGGAAAATATATTGGAAACGCTCAGCTTAATATTTCAAATTGGTAACTTAAATATAGGCAGAGAAGAAAATACTGCCCATTTTCAAATACAGTCTTTAGCTACCTCATGATATCTTGCAGAGAAGGTGGAGTTACACAGTGAAACAACAAGAGGCAATGGACAGCAGTTACCAGGAGGGAAATGTCAGTTAGAAGAAAAAAAATGTCTCAGGGTTGTCAAGTGTTAGAACAGGACCCTGGTGAAGTTGTGAAACCTTTGTCCTTGGAGATACTCCAAAGTTAGCTGCATAAGGTTCTAAGCAACCTGCTTGAAGTTACTTTGACCAGGGTTAAGAGTAAGTGACCTCCAGACAGCCTCTAATTCTGTGATTCTTTTGTTTTAAAAATGAGCTCTGTGTTAAGAGATGTCAAAAAGTTCTCTGATTTGTCCATGCCTAACAGTGAGGTTTTTTGTTTCTACTTTATTATAATGTTTTAGGCAAAATATTTTTCTGCAGTGAGTTTACACATTGGTCCTGTTACTGATTTAAAGCCTACCCAGATGGACACTTACTTTATTTGTTTGACTTTTTTTCCCTTTCACTTCTAGGATATTGACAGTACAGATCGTGACAGATGGTGTAGCTATATTATGTATCGTGGAGTAATAAGGTATGTCAAAGTGGATCACTTATTTGTTGGCTTAAGTATCTTTATGGTTATCAGTTTTATAATCTTTTGTAAGTGATTGTGGAAGAGTCTTACATCTCTAAACAATTATTGTGGGCAGTTGGATCGTTCATAAAATAGTATGAAACATCTCAGGATCACAAGAACTGGTGTTTTTCTGAACATAATTTGCAAAGACACTATTACAGGTTTCATCATTCTGTGTCAAAAGCCTTCAGATCAACTCTGCTTTGGTGGCAAAAAACTACATTTTTCCAAAGCTCTGGCTTTACAACTTCATTCTAAAATGTGAAGGCTAAGCCCTAATTTGTACGTGACATAGAAGATACAAATTTTGAACCATGATATTGGAGTTTGTTGAAGCAAAATGCTGATCTAAGACAGCCAATTTTTATGCTGGATTTGGTGGAAACTTGAACTGTGTAATTGCCATATTGAGGCACAGGACCTATGCACTCCATATCTTTTAATACCAAATTGCTTGTAAATCTTTCTCTTGGTGATGTATGTACCAGAATGGAATTCAGCATATTCTGAATAAACGATGCACTTTCTGCAGTGTTTACAGGAGTAAAACCCATGAACTTGATAGCTGTCTTAACAGTATTGAGTAAAAAAGAAAAAAAAAGGCAACTAAAAAAACCCAACTAAAACTCTATTTGCAATTTGAATTTTTCTCATTATTAGTTCAATTGATTCTTAAGTTTCTTTCTTACATATTGAATTCTTTTCAGTGAAAATTTGGTGAGCTTATACCAGCACTCATATTCAAAAGCTGTAATTTTAAAAAAAGGTTTTTAGACATAGAACTTATTTTTACTGTCAAATGCTTATGGTTTTTCAGTTTTAATACTTGTGACATGGTATTATGATCCTGTTTATGGAGCACTTTCAGTTTTTTGAAGGTGAGAATCAGAGAAATGGAAAATTATGTTGATAAATTAAAACATAACTCTTGGGGAAGAAAGGATACATTCATTACAAATGGGGTGAAATTGCCTTGAGTTATTTCTTCAAACTAACTCTTCTCATATTTGATAGGCTGGGTTATGCCCGCATATCTCATGCTGGTTTAAGTGATTCAGAAGTCCAGATGGCCAAATTTAGAATCCCAGATCACGTGGATAGCTATGTTGACAACGACAGAATCGTCACTGATCCCAGCCAAGTTCCTGAGGACATCCATTTTAATCCCAGGTCAGTGTATCTCAGAGGAAATGAAGGGGATGATGTGCCTGGCGTCTTGTAAAAGAGAAGTCTAGGAATAAAATTATTTCTAAAGTGGGAGGCACTGATCAGGACCCAACTGAGCAGAAGAGTAGGAGTCAAGAACTTCTGATTTGTAATTCCATTTCTTCGTTTGTTTTGGCATGTACCTTGGGAAAACCTATCTGCTGTGTCACAGCATAAATTGCAAGTAATGCTCATTTCACCCAGGCGACTAATTTCCAAGATTGTTTGATAGGGATATTTGCCAAGTGGTGTGGTGACTCATTTTATAGATGATGAAAGATCTCCCATGTTTCTCAGCACTTTGGAGATTGGGGTCTTAATATACTGTTATTTAGAACACCAAATACAATATATACATAAAATACTTTTTGCACAAGCATTTTAAAACATACCATATAATTGGAGCAAAAATTAAAGAGAATGCCTGAGGCAGCATGTTACATGTGCCAAGAAGGAAAGAAAAAGGGACTAGGTTTAATGTAAAAGAGTTATTTATTTCTAAATTGCTGTCATTTTCCCACTGGTATTGCACATAAGGAAGATAAATATGGAGAAATGTATTTATTCTAATATTAATATCAGTGAAAGATTCACTAAGTTTGTGATAGATGTTGCCACAGAGAGATAATTTCCTGCAATGCCACATTTACTACTTGTAACATGCATAATACGGAATATGTTACTTGCTCATATATACCTAACACTTGAGCGTACTAATTTTTTATGTACCACTCAGCCACTGGCTTCCTGTCTTAGCAGGAGTTTGCCCAGACTTTTCCACATGATGGAACTTGCCTACAGTTAGCATTCATGTTCAGATTTTTCTCAGTTGACTTCAGCACAGAATCTTGTCCTAATTTCTTTTGTCTGCGTATAATCAGAAAACGTATACCTTATTGGAATCGATTTAACTTTTTCTGATTAACTCTACTTCTTTAGAAATATAATGGCACTGCTCTTAAATATATTTTGATATTTTGAAAAAGTACTCCATTTTACTTTTGCAAGTCTATCTACCATAGCAGTCAGTTGTCAAAACTTTCATATTTAAACATGGCATAACAAATTACAGTTTTCACCATAATTTTTAAAATAAGATGTACAATATTAATAACAGGGATGACTGTTTTGGTACAATGAGTGTTTAAATTATATCTCCACTGAAATCATGACTAAAAACTTGGGTTAGAATTTAAGTAGATAAATGCAACACTCAGCTTTGTTAGCTGGAGTTCCAGTTATAGACTGCCTGTGTATCAAGGAATCAATGTAATTGTCTCCATTATAGTCAAAGACCTTTAGTAGGAGAGAGTGCATAGAATCTGATTTACATTTAAGTAGAGTTGGGGCCTGTTTCTGAAATAAACTGCCTAGAACATTCAGAAGTAGGGTAGTGGTTGTATAATTTAATTGCATGGGTTAAATAATGTTGCAATAATATTGCTTTGTTGAATATTTTTCTTAGGTTTGGATCTTATAAAGATGGACATAATTATGTGCCTATCCATCACTTTCATATGAGCACCCCTAAATATTTTAAACGGACAAATTAGAGCAAGAAAATAAAATATTATTGGGACCAACAAGAAAGTTGCTTGAAACTAAATTGGCAGCCAAGACGACTACCTTGTTTAAGGATGAGCAACTCCCATGCTGCGCAACACTGTGAATGTCTATGTAATAGTTGGTGACTTTCTTCTTTAATGAGCTGCCATCACTGTGAGGGAGGGAAGATGTGTGCATTTTGATAAACTGGTATCTACCTTGGCCAGATACCTGCTTTGTATGCAGCAAAGCAAGGGTGGGAACTTGCTTTGGCAAGACTTCTCCAGCTTTTGTGGAGGTATCATATTTTGTGAAGTTTCAGAGTGTAATTGCTGCAATTGAAATAAAAACCTTGGCCTTAGGTTTTTCAAAACAATAATGGAACTAGTGTATTTTTAATTGGGAGATATGCAGTAAGTCTGTGTTTGAAGTGTGTGCATTTTAAATTCAAAAAATTTTTACATCTGCTGTTATTCTACATTTTATTCTTAAATAAGATTTACAACAATTTTCAGATAATTGATGTTCATAATACTGGAGAAAAAAGGTGACTTTTATAGACTTCCTTTTATTAAGTGGACATTAGACACATCAATGCCTTTACAAAGGGAAGAGTAGAGTACCTCTGAATAGTTGTGGTTATGAGACACCTACATGAACACACTGATGAAGAAGTAAAAACAATCATGCTCAACATAACAAGGTTTCTGAGAAGGAAGAAAAGTTGGTTGTAACTTTTATTTAAAATGAACCATAATAAAGGGAAAAAAAAAAAAAAAAAAGCTTTGTTCCTCTGCTAGCATTACGCTTTAGTAGGACTAAATAGAGGTGTTGCTTTTTTGACCTAGGCAGTGAATTCCCTATTATGTAATGCACATGTGACACAATGTAAAATGTTGTGTCCTCTCAGGGTCTCTTGGCAACGTCTTTTATATTTAGCTCCTGATCCTTCAGTATACGTGCAGATCTTCCCTTAAACAATGAGGACATCTTCAGTGTTGTCCAAAGGATGTTTCCTGCTTGTGAGAAACATCTTAGATAATTTAAGCGACCCACTCGGTTTGGAAACCACATTTGTGATGTTGGTATTTAGTACTGTGTTTCTTTCCAGTTATATCTCAGCATACCATAACTGAAAGAAATAGGATGCATTGCAGGGAAGAGGGTGGATTTTTTTTCTCCCTCTAATTCTTCACCACATGCTTTTGAGAACAGCTTGAGCATACTCAGTTTTATTGTTTCTCTATGTAAGCAAATACAGGATGCATTTTTACCCAGTTTCTTGTTCTGTGGAGTCAGGTATTTGCTGCCAGCACCAAACTTGTCACTTTATCTGGTCACCTATCATTTTGCTCCCTTGGTTTTAGAGCTGTATTTCTGAGAGGGAAACTGATCACTAATCTTTGTAGACAGAGGATATCTAAAAGGCATTCAAAAGTCTCAGTGGCTATGTATTCATTGTCTCAGATGTAACTGACAATTAACCAGCCACTGTTGAACTAATTTATCACCTGTGGGTGCTGTGTGTGTCTTTACAAGCCCTCTGAACTTGTTCTTTGTGTGACTCTCCATTATCGCCTTCTGGGGTCTGCAAAACTGCCCGGAATTCTGTGGTGCAATCTATCCAGCGCCTTGGTCAGATAAGCGTCTTGCCACTCTGGATGAGCGCTATCTCTTTTGCTTATCTTTGTACCTAGGTTTTGCCTCCGCAGCGTGAAGCAGAGCACACGATGTTAAATGAAACAGGTAGAGGCAAAGAAGAGAGAATGGACCCTTTGATAGCGTACCCAGACTTTTATTGCTTCTTCAGGATACGGGGCTATAAGAGAGACCCCGAGAGGTTCGTTACACAGGGTTTTTTAGGGAGAGGGAAGGGGTGGTCTTAAGACGAGGTCCAGGGTTCTTATCAAATCACAGATCGACAGGGGATGACAGTTTTCCAATGAGTTCTGGGCAAAGGCGGAAGACATTTGCATTAACCTATGAACGTTACAGAACAGCAGAAGTTTCTGGCAATTGTTGAATAGTAATGCAGTGTGATGAATATTAAAATAACAGAGGTGGAACAAAATCTATGATTGACAGGGTTAAAACATGGCAGCTAGGGGATTTCCCCCTAAGCTCACTGCCACACTCCATCAAGACAGGATAAATTAAGTTTTGAAGTGATAGAAGTGATTTTCTTGCACTTTTAGCAGTTTTGTTCTGCAAACACCATTAGCCCTTGTCTCTCCTTTCTCCCAGCCTGCAAAAGCAGCTAGCACTGGCACCAATGTTGCACAGTGCTCTGAGTATCCTCATTAATTTTCAGCATGCTCTCATTCTAGCTCTGATGCATGTCCAGCCACAGGTTTGCCTTTTCATAGTCTGTAGAACACATAACATTATATTGCCACATTACTTAACATTCTCCACATGCTCACTCTGTAAATACCTTGTAGTGAGAGCTGTTTATTAGTGTGAAATGCAAGAAATGGTAGGTACAAAAAGCTTGAAAACTGATTTTTAAACAAAAAATAGGATGATACTTTTCAAGAAGTCAGACAGCATAACATGACTTGCATAACAGATCAGATTATAAATCATATCTGTATGTAATCTTCAAAGTTTCTGAGCATACTTTGATGGATTTTTTACAGGATGTAGACATGTTCACTCCATCAAAAATTTCATGTGGACAGTGACAAGATCTAAAGTTTGAATATTCTCTTCTTCTAAGTAGCTTGTGTAGTTTAATGTATGTAATTAGTAGCTAATACTAGTTTAACATTTGCATTATTTTATCAGAATGATTAAGAAAAAACATGACCACAAACTGTTTGTATACTTCTTCTAGTACTGTGGTTAGAATTGGGAAGCTAAAACTAAACTTTATTTGTCCTTACATCTAAACACTGATCTAACCCCTTGTATCTCACTGGTTTAGAAAAATGTGCATTATATATCTAAGTCACAATCACTGTTTCAAACTATGACAGAAATGTGCTAGAACAGGTCCGGCTGCAGGGGTGTGTGACTAATCTTTTAGTTTTCAAATCATACGCTCTTCCTCTAAGCTTTCATAAGGTAAGTACATTATGAAAGAAAAATTTTGTGGATATCTTCATGCATTCAGAGATGGCATGCAAAGAAAAAATGTATAAAATAAGCATTATTTACTCAAGGTTTGAACTTTTGCTGGTGGTAAAAGGTTGAGATTGCATATATCTGACTTCTGAATAATATGTATTCTGTTGTACTCCAAATTTCATCCTCTGAGATTCTGTGCAGGTCAGTTGAAATTTGTAGGAATGTACAGGAAGAGACAGCAGTACATCACGATACACCAGTGTGTATCTTGGAATAAAAAAGAACTCTTGGTAACATGTTTGAGAGCAGCTCTGAGAGTAATTGTACTGGATTCTTCAGCAGGGTGGAGACTCCAGTCTCCTTTTACATATATATTCCTGCCTCAACTCAGGCATTTCTATGTGTATTGCAAGTTTAGCTTCAGGAGCAGTAGCTCCAGTGTTGTCACAGTGCACTCCAAAACCTGGGAGCTGCTGTGCAAACCTCTTGGGCTAAGGAAAACCTGAAATTTTTGTTTCCCATTTCCAAAAACAGTGTTGCAGCTACAAGCTGAGCAAAAGTTGGACACACCGTTTGGTTTTGAACCAGAGTTGATGTTGTTGAAACAAGTTGTTACAGCTTAAGCGTGCAGGTAACCAGTTCCCGCCTGCCTCCCTGAAACAGAACACTGAGAATGTTGACCGTCCTCTGCAGACAGTGACGGAGATTTGTGGCCTCAGAGAGAGGAGCTGGCTGTTTTGATGCACCTCCAGGGTTCAGGAAGAAATTCTGAGCTGCTCTCAAGCTTTGCTGCTTAGAGTTGCCTCATGAGGAATGAAGAGATTTTAAAACTTTAAACTGAAGCTGAAAAAACCCTATAAATAGAATTTAAATATCAGCTATCAACAGCCCTGAAACATGTTTTTTCTCATGTATGTACAATGACATTTGTTTGCAGGGTGTTACAAAAGGGCCTTTAGGGCCAAAGTAATATGACTGTGGAGCAAGTGTTAGAGAACAGACCTTTTCACTTCAACGGGGAGCATAGTAGGAGTCCATGGGGCAGGGAGATTAAACTGAGCTAAACTGTTTAATGAGTAGTGCTTTGAAGCAGTTCATATAATCTGCAGCTACTGCTTTCTGCCACTTGAGGTCCTCTTTTATCCCTAATTAGTACAGTTTGCTGATACCAAGCAGGAATAATTCACAGGTGTTAGGTGTTTCAATGTAACTCTGAGGGTGAAAAATTTTTTCAGAAGCATTATACAAAGCTGTGTTGACTTGGATATCAGTTACCTCTTCATATCTGCAAATTATTTAGAGCTGTGATTGCTGGGCTTCTTGTAGGCAGTTTGTTTATTTTCTTACAATGGCCTGTACTGTGCTTTGTTGTTGCTTTATCTGCTTTCTTAATGTTCAGCAAATTCTTCTTTGGTAATGTTTTTATTTTCAATACAATTCTCTTCCCCCTCTGATTTGCAAAACACATCATGGTTTGTGATTCTGGTTCCTAAGATTAATTTTCAAGCTTGTTTCTAAGCAAAGCAAGATGCATAAATATTCAAGAGATACAGTGGCTTTAGCAATCTGTAGTCTGATATCCTTTGGAAATAGAGGGAAAGAGTTTCCTTTTGGAAATTCTTTCTGAAAGATGCATCTGCACTGTTTCTGATAGTAAAGACAGTACAACTAAGTAAATGACTCCTCTTTCTCACGTTATCCAATATTTTTCACAGTCTACAAATAAGATTTTTTATGTGGTTGACCTTTTAGCTATCAATTAAAAAAAAAAAAGCAATGCAAACATTAAAAAAGCAAACAATAGCAGTCTTTCTTCAGAAAAGAACCAAAAAAGTCTGCAGTTTCAAGTTTGATCTAACAGCGTGTAAACTGGCTGATGTATGTACTGCCACTCTCCACGGTTTGTTATTCCTCTCCTGTGCATTGATGGCAGCACTTTCACATATGTATAGTAAGCCAGATCTGGATATTCAGCTGGCTGGGAAGACAAACAAACAAGTAAACAAAACTAAAAGAAGTGTCAAGGTGTTTGTTTTATTTTGGGATTTTTTGGTTTTTGGGAGCATTGAGGACAGCCTTGCTCTTTGACCTATCTTGCTATTTAGCTGTCCAAGTGGTTGCACTGGCACAAAAGAAAGGATGCCAGGAGGGTTAGTATTAACACACCAATGGTGGAACTGCTTAAGCTGTCTCTGTCGCTGTGGTGCTTCCATCCTGGCTAGATGCCAGGTGCTCACCAAAGCCACTCTACCACTCCCCTGTGCAAATGGACAGGGGAGAGAAAATATAATGAAAGATTTGTGGGTTTAGGTAAGAACAGGGAGACATCACTCACCAGTTAGTGTCATGGGCAAAGCAGGCTTGACTTGGGGAAATTAATTGAATTTATTGCCAATCAAAATCAGAGCAGGACAATGAGAAATAAAACAAATCTTAGGAACACCTTTCCCCTGCCACTCCCCCCTTTCTGGGCTTAAATTTAGTCCCAATTTTCTACCTCTTCCCACCCAGTGGCTCAGGGAGATGGGGAATGGGGGTTATGGTCAGTTCATCTTGTGTTGGTTCTGCTGCTGCTTCCTCCTCAGGGAGAGGAGTCCTTCAGCTGCTCCAGTGTGGGGTCCCTCCCATGGGAGCCAGTCCTATGCAAATTACTCCAACCTGAGTCCTTCCCATGAGTTCCAGTTCTTCACAAACTGCTCCAGCATGGGCCATTCTTTCACAGGGTGCAGTCCTTCAGGAACAAGCTGCTCCAGCATGGATCTCTCACAGGGTTACAAGTCCTATCAGGACCCTGCTTGAGTGTGGGCTTCCCATGGGGCCACACCTTTCTTTTGGGCATCCAGCTGCTGCAATGTGGGGTCCTCCACAGGCTGTTGAGGTGGATCGCTGCAATCCTGTGGAACTCCATGGACTTCACCACAGACTGCAGGGGAATCTCAGTTCTACCACCTGGACCACCTCCTCCCCTTCCTTCACTGACCTGGGAGTCTGCAGAGCTATTTCTCTCACATATTCTCACTCCTCTCTTCTCTGGCCATGATTACATCTGAACATTAACTTTTTTTTCCATTTTAAATACGCTACCACAGAGGTGTTACGCCATCACTTATTTGTCCAACTTGGAGCTGTCTGGCCTTGGTTCTGTCAAACATAGGGGAAGTTTGCATCAGCTTCTCACAGAAGCCACTCCTGTAGTCCTTCTGCTGTCAGAACCTTGCCAAGCGACCCAGTACAAAAATTGATCAGCCATGACCTGACTGATCTACTCTATGTAAAATGAAGCACTTCTGCATTTTGTAAACTCAGGCTTCAGAAAGGAAATACAAGTCTGATTTTGTAACATCTGTTGGCCTGGAGACCTCCATAGTGGCTTACAGCTAGTGGTAACAAAGGGGATTATTTACAACTTCTTGAGGTTGGAATGATGGTACATGTTTTTATGGGCCTTGTTCTCATAGGGCAGGGCTTTCCTGGCTGATGCATGAATCCCCTGTTTAGTAGGCAGAAGCAGAAAACAAAGTCTCTTTTATGTTTCCCTATGGATTTCTTTGCAGATCTGGTATTTAAGGGTCAGAGATTATACTTGTGTATTCAAAAATATATTGAAGTTTTGCTTGTCAAGCCTATTTGCTTTACTATTTAGAATGGAAGTAGTTACAGGAGCTGTAGTCTAAGGAAATATTTTTAAGGTCAAGTAGTATTTTTCATTTTAGACTTATATAAATGGGGGAAAAGTACAAACCTTTCTGTCTTCAGATACAACCAAAAACAGTTTTTCTGTGCCACTTTCTTTACATCTGTATCAATTTACAACTTTGTAAGGCATGGAAGAAGTTTTCCTTTAGAAAACGTTTTTATTCTGAACTATCAGCCTGCATGCTTTTTATGGTCAAGTGAACAAACAGACACCCCTAAAGGGATTGTTCCTCTTAAACCAGAATTAGATCAGATGAACTGCAACTCAGTGGTGCCCTTACTGGGTATAAGAACTTGGGATGACACATACTGATGTGAATGTCTGGCACATGGGATGTTATAGAACTACCCAAGAAGTGAAATTTAGCTTGCATTGCTTTATAATTATTATTTTTTGCAGAGGTTTCACAGAATCACAGAATATTCTGAATTGGAAGGGACCCAGAAGGATCACCGAGTTCAGCTCTTAAGTAAATGGTTCATACAGGGACTGAATTCCAACCTTAATGTTATTAACACTATGCTCTGACCAACTGAACTAAAGAAAAGATGGTGAAAATAGGAAAATACCCTGAGATAGAGGCAAGAATTTTATAGAAATCATTTCAATGAGTTAGTGAATAAGTAAGTATTTCAAATAATGTGATCTTTCATTGCTCTGATGTGACTTTTAATACATGACTTTTGAAAAGCAGATTTGTTTTCTTGTGGACTCCAACCTCTTCTCTGTAAAACATGCAGTTGAAAACATAAGGTGTAGCACAACAAAATAAATCATCTGCACATGGACATTCTGACTGGTTCACTGAGTAAGGCAAAACTTACAAAAACCCCAAAGAAACCCAAACAGGCCTGTGATCAGTTAATTCATTACTCCAAAGGGATAATTACCTTAAATCTGGCACTATTTCAGTTTCATAGTCCTTGACTTTCTTTTAACTTAACCTCGTAACGGAAGGTTTTTAATTACTCAGTTCTGTCTTTATAATCCTCCACTGAGCACGGACGCTGCTCTAGCAGAGTCTTCTCATCAGTGTTTCAGCAGCGAGTAGTGCCAGGGACGGCATTTATCCCTGAAAGGACGCGGGATGCTGAGCTCGCATGCTAAGCAGCAATGACCTGCAAGATGCCTTTCTCCTCCGGCTCAGGGATGGCGACCTCTGTGCACGGAGGGGGAAAGGAGGGTGGCTCCGCGCGCTGGGTTTCTAGGATCGGGGCTAGACCCAGGGGCTTGAGCCGGTGCCATCGTCCCGCAAGGAGCACTCTTAGCCCCAGGTGTCCCCACCGCCCGTCCTGCCGCTGCTGTAACATTGACCTGACACTTGTGTGCGTTCGGCTGGCGTTGGCAGCTTGCCATTTGTTCTCCTTTGGAAGATAGAGATGGAAGAAATAAGGGATTTTTCTACACCAGCCAGTGACTTGCCCACACCGCGTGGGGATCGCGGAGCAACAGGAAAGTGCCGCAGTCCGCCCCATCCGCCCCGGGGCACTCCCCGCCCGCCCGCGGCCCCTGAGGGGCGGGGCAGCCCCGGGGGTCACGCCCCCTCCCCGCTCACCCAATCGCATCGGCGCGTGGGCGCGGCCCTTGGCCTCCCTAGCCAATCAGCGCCGCGGGTGACACAAAGTGGCGCTCTCTGCACGCGCTTTAAAGGCCGGGAAAAACTGGCAGCGCCAGAGCCCAATCAGAGCGGGGGGAGGCGTGGCCGGCTCAGCCTTCTGCCCAATGGGAGGCCGGGGAGGTGGTGCGGGGCTGGCGGCAGGAGAGTGGCAGGAGCCTCACCCAGTAAGAGGGCGGGATCCGCAGCCACCCCGGCAGTCCGGACCAATGGTCGCGGGCAGTGGGCGGGGCGGAGGTGTCCGTGCCCGGGCTCTGGATTGGGAGCAGGGCAGGAGCCGGGCCGGGCCGGCAGCGTGTGTAGCGCTGCACGAAAATGCACTCGGATGCTGCCGCTGTCAGTGAGTAGCGCCGGGGCCGGGCCCGGGCCCGTCGCCCGCACCGCTGCCCAGCCGAAAGAACCGCCCGGCTGGGGCGGCTTTTCTTGCCCCTGACCCGTGAGGCTCGGCCGAACGCGCCGCCGGGACCCCCGATGCCTGGGAAGGGTTCAGGCCCGCGGGTGCGGGATTGGCCCGGAGCGGGGCAGCGTGTGCGTGCCTGCCGGCGGGTTCCCGCGGAGACAGCGGAAGCCTCGCGGCTATCGGCGCGCTCCCCCGGGTACCGGGGGCGGGAGCGGGCGGGGGCGGGCGGGTGCAGCCGCACCGGAGAGGGGCCGGGGGCGCTTGGAGGGTGTGACGCAGTTTGCCCGACCCGGCTGGCGAGCAGGTGAGGCTGCGGCTGGCCCTCGTGGCTGGCCGCGAGAGAGCCGGGACTGCCGAAAGAAGGGCGGGCGCCGACTGCGGAGCTACCGTGTGCGGGGGATGGCGTGCGGGGGTTAATTCAGCGGGTTCCGCCGGGCCGGTGCGGGAGAACCGGGCTGCGTGTGTGGGGGACCGGAGGCGCGGCGTATGGTGGGAGGTGGAGTCCCTGCTGCGGCGGCCCTACGCAACGGGGTGGCGGGAGGCGGCGTGGCGGACTACAACTCCCAGCGGGCCTTGCGGCGAAGCGGCACGCTGCCCCGCCCCGCGGACCCCCGGCCGGACCCGCCGTCCCCGCTCGCCCCGCGGGGATCGCGCCGCCTGTTTTGAAGGAGCGTAGCGAGGGCATTGTCTCAGCAGTAGAGTTTCTGGCTGTGCGTTCCGAGCAGCTGTAGGGACCGCATGCTGCAGGCGGGCTTCATGGCACAAGGGGATCTCACATCTGCGTGGCCGTGGGGTGGCCGGGGTTCAGGGATAGGCACCGTCCACTGGACAGACCAGGCTCTCATCCCGAGCACAAAGCTGTCCTGCCGCAACGGCGTCCCTGTGAAATCTCAGAGTTGCTTCTCTGAGATGCTTTATTACTGTAGGACTTGCTTGTGGGAAAGATAGTGGAAATTGAAACCATGATCATGCGTTAATGAATGACGGTCTGACTTTTGGACAAAGTCCTGAAAGCAATTGTGGAAAGAAATGCTGCATAATGCCTGGATTTTCTTGAATCCTTCTGTGTCTCTCAAAATGAGATGTCGGACAATGGCAGCCTGGTAAAGGCTCTAAGTCATAAGGTTATATCATTTCTTTAGTGGTTCTGGTTTATTTTACCTTTATATTTAGGGATCATTATGTGTTGGTGGTGAAGGCTGCCCTTAAAGCACAAATAATTACCTCATATTAGAAATGTAATAGTAATTCTTCTAGAAAATGCCTTCTGTTCAGTGTCTTTTGTCATGTGCTCTGTCCAAAAAAATGCAGGTCCTCATTATACATATATGAGCTGCAGTTACAAATATTCCAGGGCTCCCTCATGTAGGATGCTTAGACTACATAGTGATTTTAAGTTTTTTTAAATTTTAACTTGTCTGCAGAAGATAGGAAGAGTGCTCTTCCTCAGTCCTCAGCTGTTACTGGCTTTTCATCAAAAATGTGCCTTGGAGTGAGCGAATCTTACGCCTCATTTTTTTTTTTTTGGCTTGTATATGTGTTATTTTAAATGGAAATATTTTCCTAGTTTAGCTAACTTCATTATCTGTAGCTTCATAGTGGTTGGGTTTTTTTTTCATTGATTTAAATGCTTTAAGCAAGAAGTGTTCATAGCATAGCTTTGCACATCCAGAAGTTGGTTTATGATAGTCTCTTGACTGAATGCTTATTTTGTGCCACCTTTTTGATCCTTTTCAGATTCTTATCTGTTTTTATGATATAAACTCCATTAATACATTTTTGCTCAGTCTCAGTTTTACTTTCTGAATACACATCTTTAACATTATATGAGGAAATCAACTTTCCTTTTTTCTATTGAAGGTGTTTGCTTAGAAGTTTCTTGCAGCTCCTCTAGCTGTAATTGGAAATGCCTTCTCTTTACAAGACCATGCAATAAGTTGAATTAGGCAGGTAAACATTTTATTTTACTGCTTCTCTTCATTTTGTTGTGTCAGGGTGAGCTCTTATTTGTGTAATTGCAGCAATTCATTTAAATTTATTTTTGTCTGAGTACTTTTT
Source organism: Pomatostomus ruficeps (assembly GCA_013400735.1). Lineage (NCBI taxonomy): Eukaryota > Metazoa > Chordata > Aves > Passeriformes > Timaliidae > Pomatostomus > Pomatostomus ruficeps. Next base: position 14,030 of record VYZT01058227.1, on the reverse strand, counting down.
GTGCTAACTCTTAGTGAATTATTAATCCTGTGTTTTCTTTAATTCCCGTCCTCCCCCATTTTCTTTTCAGATGTTCAAAGCAAAGATTTTGGGCTTTTTCAAAGCATTATTTCTTAGTCTTGTTTGTGTCTTCAAGCAGAAGAAGATAACTTGCTTAATTTGTCTGTCTTGTGCTTGCCAAAAAGCATCTCACTAGGAAGTACAGTACATCCTGTGAAAGTCTTCAACTCTTGTATCCAATTTAAATATTAGAGCATTTAATATGTGGTTATTTCTTCTACAGTAAGTAATATTACTAACAGGGGCTTGAAGCAGAACCCTTAATTTAAATGTGCCAGCATTTTTGTCATGCTTTCCAATTAAGTTTTATTTAAAATCATTATCTGAGGTTAAACAGAATTTTTACTTTTGCCTTGGATAGAAACAACTACCAGTTTATTCAGTGGGGTGTGTGTGTATATATATATAAAGCTGTGTTTATATAGATGGTTGTGGAGACATAAATAAATAAATAAATAAATGTAGTTAGAGCTACAAGGCTTTAGCTTGTCCTGGGGAACTGACCGGTGTGACACACTTGATGCAGATGTATGGCTGCACAGACTGTGGGACTTGGTCTGCTGCAGCTGCTCATTACTGCCTATTAGCTGTAGATTACTGCTTCCCGTGCTCTGCTGGTAAAGTGATTTGTGGGAGCACTCTCTCTATTCCACTCAGTTGGGTGTCCCTGGGTTAGCTCTTGCCACCTAAGTTGTCTAAACTGACAGGGTTGATTTCGTGCCTGAAGTGGGTTAGGGAATGTGGCCATGGCCTGTGCTGCTGGCAGAGCTGTGGGGTCGGTAAATTTTGGCAGGGAGGAAGAAGCAAGCGGCTGGGACAGTAATGCTTTTGACTGGCATAGCTGTTCCTAGGCTGTTGCAGCTCCATCGTGATGCATACCTGATCTGCATGGTGCTGGATGCCCTAGTAGTGTGTGCTTGACAGAGGTGCATTTCTGCTGAAGTAGCTAGAGCACAAGATACGAAGTTTGTATTAGCTTTATGCCCTTTGTAGGATACCAGATGACACCTGGCATGAAGTTAAGAGTAATGCTTGTGAACAACTCGCAGGTCATGGCAGCCAATGATGCAAAACCAGCTCAGTGACATTTGTTTGAATTAATCTGATGGTGGAATAAAGATGAATACTTTTGATCAACAGAAGCAGATGTTTTGCACCAGAAACCCACTTAGTGTTAGGTCTTCGCTATATAGCGCAAAACACCCAGCCAAAACCTCCCCCTCCAATGCAAAACCGAATCCTGCCATGAGCCAGTTGTGCAGAGTATTTTATCCTATATGTTAGTATAGGAGAAACAGTCTAGCTCTTATTTGTTCAGTCAATTTAAGGTAAATGGAAATGCATTAAAACTAATGTAGCAGTTACACAGATTTTGCACTCCTTAAATTGCTCTAAAATTCTGAATGACCTTTAAACTGCAGTAGCTCTTTTCGTAAACAAGCCTGCAGATTGGGATACTCTAAAAATACCTAGGCAGAATAAAGATTTGTTCCTATGGGGGGAAAATAAATTATGCTTTTTCCTATCTATGTGGCATGCAGTGATCATAAAATATTTTGTTGCAGTGAGTCATTCTGAGTGGTAATACTGAAAGTTAAGAGTGGATGAATGTGGATGTTTACCTTTAAATGATAAGTGTTCTTTAGTGCATGTAGTAATTCCTACCACATTTTGTTGCTTGGTTTGGGTTTTCTGTAGGGTTTTTTATTAGCTTAAGTCAGTCTGTGTTTTGCTTCAGAACATTTTAGGCTGTTGTGTTTGGAAATTGTACAAATTTGCAGCTGTGGGTTTTGGATACAGCTGGTGTCAGCAGTAGGTCTGAGCTTGATACAGTTCTGGGTGCACATGGGCAGGAGAAACGTTCTGCAGTATCGGTGTCTTGGTTTCAAAGACAAGTATTTGCTAAAGAAGGCAGAAGCCTCCTTTAGAATAGGAAATTGTAACCCCCTTCCCTCCGAATTGGTAAAATTTTGAAATGAAGGGGCTTTCAGGCAATGGTATGAGAAAAG
>VYZT01058227.1:0-11496 GCA_013400735.1 Pomatostomus ruficeps | reverse complement strand
GAAAAATTCTGAGACAGAGAGACAAACAAAAAAAGAACAAGTATCCCAAACCCTGACAATCGGCTTTTAGCTTTAATGGCTAGGTGCTGATGCTCCCAGAGATAGGTTGGATCATCCAATCTAATTGCATGTCCTTACTTTCCAAGCTGGAATTCACTTCTGTTTTCCTTACTTTCTGAATCATGTCCTTTATTTGACCACACCAAATGAAGACCCTGCTTTTCAAGCCTGTTCTCTGCCTCCCTTGACCCAAGGCTTGTTGTCTCATCATGGACTAGCAGAAAAGTTTCTTCTGCAGGCTGACCCTGGTATAGGGTGTCCCTGCCTGCAGGGATACAGCTATAGACACATTGGAAATAGATTCTTAATCCTGTCTTTGACAGGAATGCCCAGTCAGCTCCTAGCTTCTCTGTGCTGCAGTTTGGGATTCTCAGTCTTCAGGTGTGTTGTGATGTTTTTGTGTAAATAAGACTGACGTATATTTTTCTTTTGCCTTCTGTGTTTAGTAATGAATATAAAAATTCTGATTCCTGAATGTAAGTATTGAGGGCTTTCACCAAATGTGGGTTTCAGATCTGAACTTCTAAGTTCATTAATCAATTCATCATTCATCAATATCAATTGTATTGCTGTTAGGATAATTCTGTAAGTAGACATAAAATGGCATGTTTCACAGAAGATTAAATGATTCTTTTTTGAATAAGTAAAGTTTATTTAAAGCTAACTAAGACAACAGAACTTTGATCTATTACTGCCAGTACTACTACAAGTTTTTTCTGGTTCTGTTATTTGAAAGCAATTAAATAAAAGCCTAAGCATTCTATTTTAATTTTTGGGTATGAGTTTGCCTGATGTGTGTTTCCTGTTATTTTTTTTTTCTGAGAAGTTTACAGGTATATCTTAGCAGTAATAAGAATTACTACTGTGTTTTTACTACTGCTATTTCTATATTTAAATTTCAATATTGTATCTATAAGATTTATATGGCGTATCTATGAAGGATAAATATTTTTAGACGTACTGTTAAAGTGAAATTTTGTATAGATTTTTATTTGCTTAAAAAAATTAGAACCTTTTAAAGAAAACTTGGAGTCAGCTGCTGATCTTGTTTACTACTATTGTTAATTTTTTACTAGTTTTTAAATAGATTGTACTGCACCCTGTAGCTGTGTTTTGTCCAAGCTTTATATTTTGAGAGCAGGAACCAAGGTGAAGGTTTGTTAAGGCAGGTACTTTTTTTTTTGTATTCATTTGTGGTTTCATTTAAATAGTTTGGTGACACATTGCTCCTTTTGAGAAAATATTGGGACTTGACCTTTAAAATTTTTTAATTTCACATAGGAAAGTAGAGTATTTGAGTTCCGTTTACCTGTATACTTTGCTTATATTTAAGATACACTGAAGTTTTTGGTTTTCTTTATTGTATTTCAGGTGTGTGTTAATGAGAGAGTGTAGAATGTTTTTTCTCTAGTTTGTTATGGATGCAAGCCCAGCTAGTGCTTATTTCTTTTACCTCTCTGTAACTCTCAGGTCCATAGTTTAATCTATAATATTCTTAAAGTTATTTTTAAACTGTTTTCTTTTTAGTTTTAAATTATATACGATTGTGACTATTTGAGTAAACCAGGCTTTAATGCTTAACATTGTGTTAATGACAAACTGCAGACAAGGTTTAAGTTCTATGAAACTAAGTTGGCTCTGGCATTTCTTTCCTTTCTGGGTTCTGGATTTGCAATTATTTTACTCGGGGTTTTTTTTCTTTTTCTTTTTTAGCCATTACATTCTGAATTACTGCGAAGTATTTAATACCATTTGGAATTTTCATTGCTTCTGTCCTCACTGAAGATCAGCTAACTTCTGCATGAAAAATAATTTAATCAACAAAATACATATGCTTGTTTGACATACACCCCTTAAAGTCATAGCAAACATTCCACACATCATCTTTCAGTATTTACAAAGTAAGCAGATTTCCTTCTTCTGGTACGAGGTCAATAAACTATGTGGTACATCAGAATCTTAGAATGGCCTGAATGGAAAGGAAGATAATCTAGTTCCAATCCCCCTGCCATGGGCGTGGATACCTTCCAGCAAGACCAGGTTGCTCAGAGCCCTATTCAGCCTCACTTCAGGCTTGGGGCATCCACAGTATCTTTGGGCAACCTGTGCCAAGGTCTCACCGCCCTCACAGTAAAGAATTTCTTCCGAATGTCTAATCTAAACCTACTCCCAGTTTGAAGTCATTCCTCCTTGTGCTGTCACTACCTGCTCTTCCGGAAAGTCCCTCTCCAGCTCTCTTGTAAGCCCCCTTTAAGTATTATAAGTGCTCTTGAAGTGCTATAAGATCTCCTTGGAGTCTTCTGTTCTCCACACTGAACAACACTGGCTCTCAGCCTTTCTGCGTAGTAGAGGTGTTCCATTCCTTCAGTTGTCTTTGTGACCCTGCTCCAACAGGTCCATGTCTTTCCTGTGCTGAGGACCCCAGAGCTGGATGCAGTTTCTGTAGGAAAAAAAATTCAGACCAATTAATGTGCTTTGAAACTCTTGTATTGAGGTAAAAAATAGCTTCACACATGATGGCATTCCTAATGTAAAGCTCATACAACCAGCTGATGAGTGTGTAGCTTCCTGTGATTTATCATTCCTCTGTCCGGGGCTTGGATGGACAGGTGGATTAATCTAACACAGCGCTACTGCCACAGGAGACTACTGTGCTCCCACCTCAGGAGACCTTTCCTGTTTCTTACTCTAACTTAGCTGGTGTTGCAGCTCCTTGGTGATCTGATTCAGAGCACTGGGCTGGCAGGGTTTATTCGTTTATTTTGTAGACAGGATTCCAGGTGTAGTGGGCTGAACAAGGGTCTCAGCAGGCACGGCTTTGGAGGCTGCATTAGCATGTGTGGAAAGGTCTGGAAGTGGAGGGGAGAGAGTGTGTTCCTGAAGAACACAGTTGCAGCCAGCTGTCCGATTGCTTGCCATGTTGACCATTGTTGTTCATTATCCCCTTGGTAATTTCCCAGATAGTATTATTTGAGCACAGGAGGTGTTATTTTTTGAATTTTGTTTCTTAAAAAACATTTTTTTTTCAAGATAGGATTTTTCACAGTGGTGTAGGATACTTTGTGTATCTTTCTTGAAATATAGATGAGGCAAACACTGACCCACTGACCAATTCAGAGAATAACCTGACTGTAATTTAACTTCCCTAATTTACTGGGTGCTGCTTGCATTTGCTTTTATAACTGTAAAAGAAACCTGTTTTCAGTTTTAGATAATATCTCTACACTGTGCAAGCTTTCCCTGTGAAAGAAACAAAACTTTGGACTGTGGTCCTCCATATTCATATGGTGTATGGTGTGATATTTCTTGTAGAAGAGCTGGAAAATATATTTGTATTACCCTGCTAAGTCCATTGTAATTATGTAACCTATTTCTAAAGCAGCAGCTTAAAATTGTACAGATGTTTCCAGTGGACATGTAAAACATAGTGGCATGAACTATGTGTTTTGAAGTGCCTAGCAATGTTTTGTTTCAAAGGTCATATCTATATATATAACCCTAGTTTTGGGATATTTTTTCAAACATTTTTGAGAGTGCTATTTGAAATTAATATTAGATTAGAACAAATAAATAAAATATTTGCATAGTGTTCTCAGCTTCTTACCTCCAGATATAACTGGCTTCTCTAATGACTCATATTCTTTGTAGATTTTAGGCTAAGCAGCAAGGGAAATTGTAAAATTCATATTCCAGAAAGTTTAGTCTGATCTGGCAGTTAACAAATAAAATCTTACCTTTTAAACTTGACTTCCTCAGAATGGCTTTTATGTTCCCTGTTGTCCACATCCCTGTTTGTCCCCCTCTCCTTTTGTTTTTTCTCATTGCTTTATACTGAATTGAGGGTTGACTAAGAAACTCAGGGCTATTTTTTTTTTGCAGAATGCTTCTGCTTACTATTGGTTGACTAGCAAAAACGGAACTTTATTGAGCACTTAATGTAGGAAAAATTCTAGCACCCTGTTTAAGGTTCAAGACCTTCCTATTGTAGCTTGGTAAGAAGATCTGGATTATCTTTGATTTTGTGTACATAAGGTTAGCCAAAGTTGAAAAGTCCATCTCTGATACTTCTGACTTAGAGCAGTTGTATTGCTGTGGTGGTGGGTTGGGGGCACACATTAAGAAATAGGTAGCAATTAATTAAATGATACTCTAGCTAACATAATGAATGAAATGTATGATTCCTAAATGTATCTTTTGATTTTGATTTTTTAAAATTCATGGTGACAAGAGAATTCCACAGTGATGTGTGTAACAAGTACACTTAGAGCAGGCAGTTTCTTCAGTTCCACTTGTTAACTTCATAGCAGTGTGGTTCACTGACTTGGCACTTGGATGTTTAACGATGATTCTTGTTTATCTGGGTCATCTTAAATGTATCTGGAGAGCATTCCTTTGAAATGCTCCGGATGGAAATAAGGGAATTATGTTTTTGACCTTACTTGCATCTTGCATCAGCAAAGCCAAATTAAATGTCTCATATTAGAAATGCTTTGGTGCATTATCTGGGTAGTGATACTAGGCACATATAGAAGCTTTTCATATACAGAAGAAGTTTGCCTGAAATATTTTGCTTGTCATACAGTACATTTCTCTAGAGTGTTTTGGCACATGAGTTCTAGTGGGGTAGCTAATTTATTTTTAGTTTAAACGGAAATACTCTGTAGTAGTTGGCTGTCGTTAAGCCATCGCGGCTGCTTTGTGTTCAGCTTCTGAGATTTTTCTTGGTTTGCCCACTCTCTGGCTGGATCTCAGCTGATCTTTTGTAAATTACTTATTTTCCAGTTTTGTTCTTGACACATTCCTAGCAAAAAATAGGGAATTCAAAAGAATAGAGAAAAATTAGTTTGTCTCTTTCACAACTGAAGCAAACTCAAGTGCTTTATATTTGGAGCATGGAAACAAAATTAATGTCTCTGCTATGGCTTCTTCTAAGAAGTGTCAGAATATTTTATTTCCAGTTTTATTGGCTCTTGTCTTAACAGCTACTGTGTTCTGACCTTTGGTTTGTTATTAAAAAGCCATGTTTAAACTGTGTCAGTGTATTCTAGTCACTTACTTTTGCAAGGAAATTAGTATAAAGGCCAAGTACATGTGTATTAATAAAATTAGATTTTTTAAAAACTAGGATTTTTAGTAATGATTTTAGAATGTTACATGGTACTTAACTTGGTTTCGAAATAGATGAAACAGAAGGACTGGGTAAAATAGAAGTTATAATGATTCCCAGTGTAAAGGAAAATAAAGTTTAGGTTTTTGGTTGTGTTTTCTTTTTTTTTTTTTCTCTCTTTTTTTTTTTTGGTTGTTGTTTTTTAGTTCTTGGGTTTTTGGGGTTTTTTTTATTCAGATACAGTTAGCTATAATTCTGTTTTGCTGAAGGTCATCCGTGACTTAAGAGAAATGGATACATAGGATATCTTTTTGCAGATTTCAGTTATTTTACTCAAGTTTGAAAATGTTAGTGTTGAAAAAGTGTTGAGATGACTTTTATTTTATAGTTCTGTGATGATTTTATTAAATAGCTGGAATATAGGAAGATCATGACTGCTACATCTGGAAACCAGAAGTTTAAAACCTTTTTTTTTTTGCCCTCTAGATTTTCAACTGAATTCTCATCTATCAACACTGGCAAATATTCACAAGATTTACCACACCCTCAATAGGCTGGTAATGACTTGCCATTTTCTCTTAGCAGAATAGCTAGGGCTTTGGTCCAGAATATTTCGTGATTGAAACTATTAAGTGATTACACTTCTAAAAATTATAACTGCCTTGTTGTATGAAAGGCTATTGGGTTTGAATTGGTGAAGAGATAAGCAGTATTAGTAAAAGGTGAAAGATTATACTCCAGAGGTCAGAGTGGAGTTTGAGCTTTTTTTGAATGTTGGATTTAGATGTTGCCTCTGTACAAAAAGCTTTCTTACATACATCAAATGATGGTAATCATCATAGTTATCCAGTTTCCTACAGTTCTTCTGGAAAACTTATTGAATAAGCAAGCTGTCCTCTTACACCCATGCAAAAAGTGAAACAAGGATTTTTTGAAGACTTCCTGCTTATTTGCTGTGTATTTTCATTTGTTTTATTGCAACCATAGCTGGAAATGGTGATACGGCTTCTGTGTGTACACTGCAAATTTAGTGGAAAAGACCCTGACTGCAGAAGGGGGTAACTTGTTTCCAAGATTTCAGTTGGTTTTAAATCAGTTTTCTTTAGAACCCATTTGTGTTTATCCTTAAACAAAGCCATTTCTGTGCTAAATTGTAAATTCAATCTTTCTAATGCTACATTTATTGGTGGAATTGTTCAACATAATAATGCCAGTTCCCCATCTATTGGGTAGTTATTTCCACTCTGAAATAATTTGATAAGTTTTTAATTGAAAAAACCTCAAAAACATTTTTCAAATTCAATTTGCTTGAACTTTTAGATAAATTTGCAAGGGTAACTTTTTAGGTAAATATGAGCTGAAAACACAAAGACTACAATCTTAGGTAGATGATCCTTAAGTAATTAAGATGAATATTAATATCAAGTAAAAGTTAAAAACAGTACAGAAAATGAAGATCTTGTTTAACTGTATCATTCCTGTTCTCTTGCAGAATCTGACAGAGGACGTTGGTCAAGACGATCACCAGACAGGTATTTAATCGGGATGGAGTAAAAATAGATTGAAACAATTTAAACAACAGTTTATTAAAGAAGTCTCTCTAACATAACTGAAAATGATGTTCTAGAAGGCTAAAGGAGTTTTAGGAAACAAGTAACAGGGTTTCTAGTTTTTTTCAAAATAGATGTTTGTGTTTTTAATTTATCAAATTATCAAGGACTTGAACAGGTTTCAGCAGCCTCTGTAATTTTACTATTTCTTAGTTTAGAAGACTTAATAAAAAGTTTCTCTCACTCCTGGGACTCAACCCATTGGACCACAGAATATCCATGTTCTTACAGTATTTTGAGTCTTGAAAGAACATTAGTGAGAACAGAAGCAAGACCTCTTCTGGCTGTTGTGGTGCCTGTAACCAAATTTAAATGCTGTACTCCAAACAACCAGCTTTTTTCTTGAGTGGTTTTGATGCAGGTTTTTTCTGTTTCTTGTGCATATTTTCAGTCAGTGTCTGAGGACTATCTATTTATTAGCCCATATCTATGTTTTGTTCAATGAAGTGTCATCATTTTTCAAAGCCTTCTCCTCAGGTGCCTAGTACCAGCTTCCTGCCACTCTTGATTTGTCAGCATTAGAGCTTTGTGACTTGATGTTTTGCAAGAGTTGTTACCTCCTTTTGCACTTTTTACTTGTGAGCTGGCAGGTTCCTTGATTTCTTTTTCTTCCTTCCTTTCTATGTTTCAGGTGTTATACCTGAGGAGGGAGGGAAATAACTTCTTGGCTTCAGGTCCTGATCACTCACTCAGCAGAACTATTCCTTAAAACTGACCATATCTGTCCTATCATCTGACTCAAAGCTTTTTCACTGTCCTGAGGTGATGGCTATGTTTGCTGATGTTACCTTGAGCATTTAGGAAAGTGGAGAGAGCTGTCAGCTTCTCGTGGAGATTTCTGGCACACACTTAGAAATCTAGCACGCTCTTAGCCTAGAGCAATGAGAAAAGATGAACAGGACTGCATTGCTTGGGATCAAACAGAGCTCACTTAGGGGTTATGCACCCTCCTCTGTACAGTGGCAGGTGACTTTGTTTCATGCTTAAACTCTTACCCCAGCCACAGAAAGGCTTCTCTGATATATTTTCCTTCAGTGTCGTTAGTGATTTGATACTTGAAATTAGCTCATCATGTAAGTGAAAAGCCTCTGCAAAAGAGGTTGTGACAGGTAGTTCAAGACAGAGATTCTAATGTCCGTATTTTAGAACTGATGTCCTCTCCCATCTCCTGATGGAGACTTGGAATTTTCTCCTATGTGATCCAGGTGCTCTAAACTAAGCAGCTACATGCTGATTTAATGTATGAAAATGTGTTTTGTAATCTTTGTTTACTTTTGGTCACCAAGACCTGTTGTGAAGCATTGAGGTAGTTGCGTTCTGTCACTAATCAGTAAGTGTCAATGTACTTGAGGTATTTGGAATTTGTCTTATCTCTTGCCTAGTACTTTTGTCATAAAGTATAAGAAATTAGCCTTGGCACTCTCATTGCCTCTATTAGAAGGTGCTTGAGCATGTTACTGGCTTTGATGCACAGTTTTATATTGACACGGATGGTATCCTGTTGCCTGCACTGTATTGTTTGAATTAAGCTGTTTCAAAAGTTTAAATATCCCTATTGAATGAGTTGGGGCATAAAATCCCACTAAAGAGTCTAATTTTTTGCAATAGCTGTAAAAGAACCTTTCAAACCAGAAACAAATACGAAATGAGAACCAAAAGTAGAGGTTGATAATGCCAGGTTCCCTCCTCATCTTCAGATTTTATTTCCACTATTTCTTATCCTTTTGCCCTATTTTATGTCTCCTTGTAGAAAGATGAAGCCCAAATATTTGCATGAGTTCCAGAGATGTTCACTTGAAGTGTGTGCTTGGATTTGAACACATATGAGGACAAATACACATGCAAGGAGCTCTTTTGCCATTGTGAATGTAGTACAGTGAGGTCGCCTGTTTCCATTTTGTATGGGACTTGACACTTCTGTAACATCTTACTTGGAGAGACTTACATAAATCTATAAAGAGTTACTTCTGCAAATTGTTTGATTTCAAGCAGTGCCTTACCTTTTGGAACTTCTCTTTCCCAGTAAGAAGTTGTCAAGACCTATTAATTTTGTTACGCAATTTATAGAACTGCATAGGTGCTGTGAATTTAAGATTCTGTGTCTAGAACTCATTTGAAAGTCAGATTAAGAACTGTTGCAAAAGCTTTGAGTGTTGCCAAACCCATAGAAAGGTTTTTCTATAGTTCTGAGATTATTTTAACACTAAATCTTCCGGCCTAGGCCTTATTTTTAAAGATTGCTGTTCATTTTCTGACATAATTATCGTGCTTATTGTTACTGCATTGTGGACTTCGCTTTTGGGATGACTTAATAAATGCATAGCTAAATTTGGCTGAGATTTCTAAAAGCCATTTAAAAAAATCTTACTTTTAGGTTAATATTTATTAATAATATTAACTTTTAAATGCATATTACATTTACTACAAAGCAGTTGTTTCTAAGCTAACAATAAATGTATTGGGCATCTAAACTACTTAAAGCAAATTGTATCTTTGCTATGTGTTAGCCAGATTTCTTTTCTGGAACCAGGCCTTAAAACATCAAAGAACTACAGTGGCAGTTTCAAAATTCATTCAGTGATCTGAGAGCTAAGATGGATTTTGTTTCAAAATTCCAGTCACCTACAAAGATTTCTGTCTCATGTGCTATCATTCAGTATGCATATCTATCTGAAAAATAAGGTAGACTTCAAACTTGTCACAGACCTATGCCTTTTCACCTGTTTGTAGGTGTAAGAATAGCAGGCATTCGGATTCTGTAAACAATTTCTTTTAGTATGTATATACATTAACTTGGAAAACTCACATTTGAAATAATAGTTGTTTTTATGTCATAACTACAAATCTAGTAGCTTGTTAATAGCTTAAAGTCATGATTTGGTAATTAAATTGTGACTAACTTATCCAGACTAACAAGTCTTTAAAAGTATGCTTCCTGTTGTCACCTGGCTTGTTTAAAACAGTGAGGTAATATCTTCAACAAAAACAAGGCTTCACTGCTGTTCTTGAAGCTTTGGAAGGGGAGAAATTGCTTTTGCCTCTGCTGGTTTTTTCTTTTGTTATATTAGAGAAGAAACCTCTCCTGAGTCCAAAGCAATTCTGTAGTGTGAAATTCAAGACAGAGAAGATGATTTTTCCTTTTACAACAGGATTGCAAGCTGTTTAATGTTTTGATGAGTATCTTAGTTTTTTCATCTTGTATCTGAAAGTTGATGATTAACTTTTCTTGTGGTGATCTTGTTGCATTATTAAGTGAGCAGCTCTATCTTCCCAATTGCTTCAACATTCACAGTTTCTAATTATTTTTCCTTTGAAGCATCTTTCTACTGAAGCATCAGAAGAGCAGGTTCTTCACAGGCTTTATCTAGAGAGAAAGTGAAAATTCAGTGCCTCTAAATCATTTCTGTAGGGATACAGCTTGTAGAGTTCTCCCTTATTGACTTTTTTTCCTTTTTTTTTTAGTTCTGGTTTTGTTGCTATTCTAGGACTGTCTCTCCCTTGTGGGTTTTATTTTGTATATTGCTTTAAGTTTCCTAGGGCGAATATTATCTCAAGTTGATACTTCCCTTTGGAAGCTTTGTCTCCTGAAAGCTTGGAAGTACTGAATAGGATGTTTGGCAAACAACATTTAAACTTGGCAGGCTTTTGGCTGGTGGTGGCTTATTCAGCACCCATTTGGAGGTTCTACCTTGCAAGTGCTAGCTTCAAGTGTCAAAAAACCAGTGAGAACTAGGAGGGTTCTGCCAGTCTTGAGTTGAGACTCAGGAGTGAGAAACTTCGAAGATAATCACATCAGCGAAACTGTGCTTGGTAAGTAAAATTCTGTCAAACTTTGCATGTAGTCAGAGGTCGCTGCATGTTTGTTTGCAGATGGCGAGACCTTTGGGAAGTGAAATTACTTGTGCAGTGCTAGGCATAGAAATTACATTTAGAATTAGAAAGCTTTGTGTAGGAAAGGTTAATATTGCTGCTACTTAATGAGCTATACTGTAAGTTAAGAAATTGCAAGCGTTCAAATTAAAAAAACCCAAGCTGATAATTTTTAGCTTTATATGAAAATGAAAGATAGAAATATTCTGCTGCTGTTACAGAGAAGTTATAACTTCCCCTCAAATTTAATACACCAATTTTAGTAACAAAAGAAATACTTTGAAAGTAAAATTCTTACACTGTGTTTTTTAGTAGTTTAGAGATTATTGAACAGCTAAAGCCTAGCGAAGACTTGGTCCAAACCTCAGTTATTAAGATGTTAAATCTCTGAAAGCATGTACAGTATGTTTGTCCACCTGGTGTCTGTGTGCCATCAGTGTGTGAGGGCCGTGTACGTGTGCATTTATTTAATAGCCACCTACCAATTTCTGATCTGTCTCTTTCCTTCCCTTTTCTATCAGTTTGAGAGCTGCAACTAGACACATTCAAACCAAAAAGGGTACAAGCTTTTCATAGGAATCATTGGAGAAATTGGTTTGTAGTGAATTCAGTTATCAATTTAAGCCTTTGAAACAAGTTCACCAATCTTCTTAAAAATATCCTATTGTTTAAGGAGGTGAAGAGTGCAAGCAGGAATTCTTGAGTTAAATTCTTTGGTTTGTATGGGGTTGCAGGTCTAACAAAATGATTTCTCTGTTCTATAACTGTTCTATTTTACTTTTATTTATCTATTTTTCTCTCTTGCTCTGCTTCTCTTTTCACAGAGGCCTTGCATGCTTATTTTCACAA
>VYZT01058224.1:7661-29719 GCA_013400735.1 Pomatostomus ruficeps | reverse complement strand
GATGAGGAGCAGCTGAGTGAGCTTTGGGTTTTCAGCCTCAAGAAAAGGAGGTGGAGGTGCCATTTAATTGGTCTGTACAACTCCCTGAAAGGAAGCTTTATCCAGATGGGAGTTGACCTTTTCTCACAAGTAACAAGTGACAGGAGAGGAGGTAATGTCCTCAAGTTGTACCAGGGAAAGTTTAGGTTAGGTATTATTAGAAATACAGAAAGGGTTTTCAGGCATTGGATCGATCTGCCCAGGGCATTGTTTGCAAGCAAGTACAGGAAACTCAAGTGCAGGTGCGTGTATGTGTACAGTGTAACTAAGAAAAAACCCAGACAGCTGTTTTTTGTTTTTTCCATTCTAAAGCAATTGCACAGAAATTTGAAGATTTTTTATTTTACACTGTTTCTTATAATATTTAGCTTGTTATATCTATGACTCCTGCTCTCCTGAGAGAATGCTGTATGTACTCTACTTCATAAAATCCTAAAGGATTTTTGTCTTAAAATATTGGTATTATAAATAAAATCAGTCAGGTTGGAAATTCAAGCACTGTAAGGTTATTAAGTGTCTATGTCAAAACTGTCATTATATGTCTGTTTTTATCATCTGTTGGTATTTTTTGTTGTAGATCCTTAGGTCACAGTCACAGAATTTACTCTTTTCTCTCACAGGACAATTGCCTCATTTATCCAATTATTGTATCTTCCCTCTACAGAGCTTTGCCTCATTTTGTTTTGGGTGCTTATAGTACATTTATTGCTTTGCTATTTCAACAGAAATTACTTTATTTTCTCAAAATGCTCATGGGGAAAAAAAAGGGAAAGTGAAGCACTGAAGTTTAGGGTAAAGTTTCCCTAACTATATATTTTCAACATAAGACATCGAGGATAAGGGGATTTAAAAGTAATTATCACATTTAAGCACAGATGCTAAAATTTTCAGCTGTAGAAATGGATAATGATTTTCAAAGCACATTGCAAATGCCATGGTGAGGAAGCAGGAAAGGAGGAAGATACAATTAATGAATGCTGGTTTTATATCATAAGTGAACTCTGAGAGAAAAATCTGTTCCTAATTTCCCTTCATAAAACCTCATGTTTACTTCTCAACATTTTCCAGCTTCTGTAACAGATGAGCCAGAGTCTTGTGTTACAGACGAGCCCCTGTGCTGTGTAGCCCTCATTCATATCTAGGTCAGGGACGTCAGCAACGCTGAATGAGTCAGAGATTTTGAATAAATGTAGTGTATGACTGTGGGATGTAAAAGATTCCCAGAAATAGCTTATGCAGAACCAAATGGAAATGAAAGCTGTACAAAGCAGTACTAATTCTAACTTTTGATTGATTTTACTACCTTAATTCTATGGGGCTGCTCTTATGGAACAGCCAAGCAAGCTGCACACTGTTTCACACCTGGGAATACACATCTTCAGTGAAGTGCTTTTCCTATTTGTGAATAAAGCCAAACCATGTAACTGGGAAAAGGAGAAGTCAGCATCGGCTGTGCCTTCAATAAGGGCATCCACACTCCGTTCAAGGATTCCAGCTCCAGATTGCAGGCTGAAGCCCTGTGCAATTCTGAACTTGCTCTATATTTGAACTTTGCATTCCCTAGCACTTGGTAGAGTTTATTCTTCTTATTATTCAGGAGTTAGTTCAGGAGAAGCCAACTGATACAGGCCAGACATGGAGGCTACAAGAAGGAGCTACTCAGTGGGCTTAGGAGAAGGAACTGGGAGCTGTATTTGATGAACACTCGTGTGGGCAGGAGCTAACCTGCAAGTGGCTAGAGAGACATCAGGGGTGAGGGAGAAAGTGCATGAAGCAACTGGAAAGAGCACTTGAGAGAAACAGGAAAGATATTCCTGTGAATGAAAACTGGGACTGGGACCTGAAAGACAACAAAAGAGGTCAGACAAGGGGATGTGCAGGAGGGACAGGGAAAGCATGGGCAGTGTGGGCCTTGACTTTTGTCAATGAGGAAATTGTGACAGAATGAAATGAACAGACTGGGATCAGGTTCTCCCTTGAGGCAGGAACTGCTCATAGAATCACAGAATATCCTGAGTTGGAAGGGATCATCAAAGATCATTGAAGCCCAGATCCTGCACAGGACAGTCCCAGGAATCACTACTGTCTATGTCAAGAGGGCCTCACAATCGGTGCTGGTGATCCCAGTGCCTGGATCCGCGTTGTCTGTGGTGCAGCTGAACTTTGCTGGTGACAAAATTATTATTTGTCTTTTAATATGATGGCACTTGGAAGAACTTGAGAGTATTTTTCCTGTGATATTGTTGATTCAGAGGTGCAAAAACTTGGCTTCATGAGGCTCTGTGTCCTGGCCAGGCAGCCCAACAGTGGAAGCTTTCCTCTTTCTTTTCTGACATCAAACAGACAGACCTCTCAAACATTTTGACTGGGCCCAGGCAGCAAAACTCAGTGATTCCAACTAGCTTGTTGTCCTGGGTAAAGAACAAGACTTTATTAATGTAGACTTTTTAACAGCCTTTGTGATTTTGCAAAGCAGAACTGTATGTAGTATGTGTATGTAAAAAGTATGTTGATGCTCAACCTAGTGGTTCTGTGTGAAGATAAGTGCTTTTCTTGGCAGGAGAATCCACCTCACTTGCTGTAGTGAGGCTCAGTGACTCAAGGACCAGAGAATGCTCTTTCAATGCCAAGGTAAGGATGAATATTATTCATGTAGAAAAAAGAGCACAGTCCCTTCCTTTCATGGGCAATGTGTGCCTGAGCATGAGCGTGCTTCCATCTTTATTGCTCCTAGAAGTATCAAACATTCTCCAGAAGATATGTGCAGTGGGTGGGAAGAGGGGCAGAAGGGAGTCTAGAAGGTGAAGAGG
The DNA here is from genome assembly GCA_013400735.1 of Pomatostomus ruficeps. Lineage (NCBI taxonomy): Eukaryota > Metazoa > Chordata > Aves > Passeriformes > Timaliidae > Pomatostomus > Pomatostomus ruficeps. The sequence continues at coordinate 26,870 of VYZT01058224.1, read as the reverse complement.
GCAGGTCAAGGCAGCAGGTTAAAGACAGGTTCCCAATGTTTCTTCTCATGAAGTCAGAACGCCCAGTGATGCTATAATATTGCTCTGTTATTTAGTCTGGTCAGAGGAGACAAATTTTGCAGAGCAACAACCACAGCCTCTGGAAAGGTCTGGTCTCTCCCTTCTGTCTTCTGCTTTGGTCTCTGACATAAATCCTAAAGAATGTGTTTTTGTAAGAATTGTCTCATCTAAGTCATTCTGAGTAAGAAAAGCATTGATGGGATGAACGCTGGTTAAGTACAGCTGCCCAGTGTGTCTGCAGGGGGCTAAGGCCCAGCCCAGTCCTGGCCCAAACCTCCTGCACCTGTAGGGACTGATGGAGCAAAGCTCAGTGTAAGACTAGTAACAGTGTGACACCAGCGAGGAGGTGACTTCCACACACAAGTGACCCTGCTTCTTCACACTTGCCTTTTCATGCCCATAAGCACCAAGGGTGTTTGCTCAGATAGTCCTGCCAGTTACCTGTGGTGACACGGAGGACAAGGGACACACCCCCTGGGTCCCCATGATCCCAGCTTACCTCAGAGGGTAAATTTAGATTAGGAAGAAATCCATTACTTATGAGAGTGGCAAGACTCTGCTACAGATTGCCCAGGAAAGCTGAGGATGTCCCATTCCTGGGAAGTGTTGAAGCCAGGCTGGATGTGGCTTGGAACAACCTGGTCCAGTGGAAGGTCTCCCTGCCCATGGCAGAGGGGTTGGAATGAGATCGTCTTTAAGGTCCGTTCCAACCCAATCCATTCTTTGACTACCTCGTATGTGCTGAAGTACCAGGCTGATTAAAACACATTTTACCCATAGGTGGTGAATTAAAACGCCTTTGGCATGCCGGTACTGTGCCAGCCTGAGCTGTGCACCCCGGCCTCCCGGGGCGAGCGGCGGGTGCTCAGAGGGGCACGGGTTGATGCTGGCGGGTGTCGCGGCTGTCCCGGGTGTCTCCTCCCGGGGGTGGCCCGGAGTCCCTCACCTCCCACCCCGCCGCTCCCTCAGCNCCGATTTTCGGTGTTGGTTTTTTTTTTTCCCTTTTCCCTCACTCTGTTTTCCAAGCGGGCCGCGCTCGGCTCCCGGCGCGCTGTCACGCTGAGCCCCCGCGGCGATGGAGGCGGCGGCTGCAGGTGAGCGGGGCCGGGCGGGCGGGCGGGGGAGCGCGCACGGATCCTCGCGCGGCGGCTGCGGCCGCGTAGTTCCGGCGGAGCCACGGTGACGCTCCTTCCGCACGACAAGTAGTTCCCCCAGTGGCGGCCGCATCGCCGCCCCAGAATCCATCGCCCCGCGCTGCCGGGCGGCCTGGGGGCTGTGGGGCCGGCGAGGCTCCGGGAAGCCGCCGGAGCACTCGGGCAGCCCGAGCCTGGGAGTCCTGCCCGCCCCGAGGCTGCGCTCAGCAGCGAGTCGGGAACAGCTGGCAGCGGGCAGCTGAAGCTGCTGCTGGTGCCGAATTGAGGCGTGAAGACTCCACAGCAACCTTACAGGATCTGCAGGGGCTGCAGGGAAGCCAGAGAGGGACTCTGTCAGGAACTGTAGTGATAGGATGGGGAGTAATGGGTACAAACTGTCAGAGGGGAAGCTTCGACTGGATATTATGAAGAAATTCTTTACTGTTAGGGTGGTGAGGCACTGGAACAGGTTGACCGGGAAGGTTGTAGTTGCCCCAACGCTGGCAGCGTTCAAAGCCAGGCTGGATAAAGCCTTGAGCAACCCGGTCTAGTGGGAGGTGTCCCTGGCCATGTCAGAGAGGTTGGGACTGGACGAGCTTTGAGGTCCTTTCCAACCCCTTTCCATTCTCTGATTCCATGGTTCTGTGCACACCTGGGTTTGAAACACTCGTGAGCTCCTCTGGCAGCCGCTGCAAGTAGTGTAAACAGCTCAAGGTCCCCAGAGTTCAGCTGCAGATGGCAGATGTTTACGATGTGTTAAAGATGTTTCTACTGCACTGTCATCTCAGGCCTTGACATGCCTTGTATTGGCCTGGCTTTCATTACAGCAGTGAATAAAGTTACACAGAAGTGGCAGCCTTAGGAATGCTGTGCAAGTGCTTTCTGCCTTTCACAATCCTGTATGCTGTTGCAGTACAAGTTTGTGAAGTGATGTTGCAATAATTTAATGCCTGTTAATTACTGTATACTCAAATTTGGCTTCTGGTTTTCATTCCCTGAGTTGACTTCTTAATTTTTACAGTCTTAAGTTATTTCTACCTGCCTTAAGAAGTATTGATGGATAGTTTACAGCTCAAACCACATTAAGGGGTAATAGCCATAAGCTAAAACTCAGAAAGTTTAGCTGCAACATGAAGAAGAACCTCTTTATGTTGAGGATGACACTGGAGCAGACTGCCCAGGGAGGTCTTTTCTGGACAAATTGAAAACCCACCTGGATGCATTCCTGTATCACCTGCTCTAGGTGATCCAGCTTTGGCAGGAGTGTTGGGCTAGATGACCTCCAATGGTCCCTTCCAACCCCATCTATTCTGTGTTTCAATGGAACAGGATTTTATGCCAATGAGAATTGCACTATCAGGAGAGTAACTGAGTAGCAAAATAGCTAACAGGTGCTGTGTTACTTATGGACTGCTTTATATTCTGAAATCCAACTTTCAGTGAAAAATAATTCTCTTACTGCTAGTACTACTAGTAAATTCATATTTATTCATGCACATTTGTTTTAATAAAAAGTGTTCTGAGTGCAGTTGAACTCAGAACTGTTGTGAGTGTTCAGTATCTTTGATATTGCTTCTGGTGAGCAGGATCTGACCTCAGGCGCATCTCCATTATGGTTGCTTCCAAAAATCAGGTTCAGAGCATTTCATACAGTGCATCCTGAAGTCGATGGCTGATCATGTAGTTTGTGTTTATTCTCTGAGGGGTTCTGAGTGTTTTTGGTGTCTGGTAGTGCACCTTACACATTTTGATATTGTGCATTAGTGTATTTCAGTGGAAGCTTCAGCACTGTTGTGTTTAGCCACATGAGGGAGATCTTAGAACATGAAAATAAAAATGTCTTGCTATAAACATATCTACTCTGGCTTTTTTTTTTTCCTTAATTATGGAAAAGCTATCTTGTTTATATGTTTGATAAAGTGATTATTCTAAACTGAAAATAATTTAATTTTCTAGTTATTTGAATATCCTATTGAATCCGTGTTATATCCAAGTCCTGAATTTTATGTATTTTAGCCAGCATAAACGTGTGGAAGCAGTTGTTTTCTTTTAAAGAACTTTATTTAACTTTTTTCCAGGAGCATCTGTAAAGATGGTGTGTATAAAACAGAAAGATACATGTGCTTTTATTTGCTATAATCAGGTAAACTCCAGAGTTTCAAATGCAGGTTTCTTTTCACAAATACAGTATCAGACTGGTTAAATACAATGTGTTTGGTTTAGGTGAGAGTGCCAGAGGTGGGCCTGGGTGAAGCTTGTGGAGCTCAGCAAGGCCAAGTGCAAGGTCCTGGCAGCTGGCTTGGGGCAATCCCAAGCACAAACACAGGCTGGGCAGGGAATGGATTGGGAGCAGCCCTGAGAAGGACTTGTGGTGTTGGTGGATGGGAAGCTGGACGTGACCCAGCAATGTGCTCTGGCAGCCCAGAAACCAAACGTGTCCTGGGCTGCACCCAAAGCCCTGTGAGCAGCAGGTGAGGGAGGGGATTCTGCCTCTCTGCCCCACTCTGGTGAGACCCCACCTGCAGTGCTGTGTCCAGCTCTGGGACCTCAGACATGGGAAGGGCTTTGTTTGAATGCTGGAACAACGGAGCTATGTTAAAGTTCATGTTTTGCAGTGTTCTTATTGCAATGTACAAAAATATAATGGCAGAATGAATGATTTGGATCTTAATTTTGTTTCACTCCTGACATTTCATGTACCTAATAGCACACAATGGATGTTTAAACAGAGCAATATAAGAACAGGGCAAGCACACAGTGATACTTGCCCAGAATATGGTCTTAGATCTTCTTACAGGCTTTGCTGAGCCCCGGCCAGTCTCTTTCGGCTTGGTGCTTCCTGGTCAACTTCTAAGAATTCTGATCACCAAGGGGAGGTGTATCCACCTTAGAGTTAGCTACAAGACAGGCAGAAATTGCAGAGGTATCATGGCCTTCATGACACATAATATTGTAGTTCTTCATTTTACGCTTTGCCTTTTCTCCAGTCCTCAATTCCATCCTTCTCAGGCAAAAAAGAAAAAAAAAAATATTTAACTGCTCACTATGCTGTGTTGTTGATCTTCATTATTTCTGTACTTTTAAAGGATTATTATTATTATTATTATTATTTTTATTATTATTATTATTATTATTATTATTATTATTTCAGTAGAGAAGCAATATCCAAAGATGTAAGCCCCAAGTGTGCATCTTTTCTATTTTTTAATAGGCCTTTGTATTATAGGAACCATCTGTTTTATAGGTGTGTCTGTTTTAACTGTAAGGTTTTGGAGGCTGTCTTTAAAGTCTTTGCTATAATTGGGAGATCTTTCACAGAAAACCTCTCCAAACCATTATAAAATGACAGCAAATTGAAAAACTTGTTTTGCTCACCTTCTTTGCAAGGTCTTTTTCCTATATAGATTACTTTTCATTGCACAGGCTCTTGGGCAGGCCTGTTACTGTTGAGATGTTTTAAAATGTTGCTGTGTTCTGCTTTTTATTTTTAAGTTGATAAAATTACACTTAATGACCTACCTCACTGTATTTTTGCATTAAATTTGACACAATTTAAATCTTCTTTTGCTTTCCTCATTTTACAAAACTTCTATAAAGATGTTTTCTTCTACTGAAAGTTCATTTCACTGCTATTTAGCTGTACTAGATTTTTTTTCCTTCCTGTTTCTAAAACCTTCTTTGATGATTAGCATCAAATATGATGCTTTTAAATAGCCTTCATGCTGCTTTCAAGGATTTAACTTGTCTTGGAACTTTTTTAGTCCTTTTTGTGGTTTGTTTTGTTAAAGATGCTTTTTATCTTTATATAGTTTGCATTGTTGAAGTGAAACACAAACATTTGGCTCTTTATCACTCTTCTAAGAGGGTTTTTGAGTAGTACTTTAATCATGGTTACAGAGTAACTCTCAAGTAATGTCACTTTGAAAAGGGTCCTGTGTTTTACTTCTGATAAAGTCAAGAACTGTTTCTCCTCATGTGGTTTCCCTGACTGCATTCGGGGTCAGACAGTCGTTAATGGTGTCTAAACGTTTAATCTTGGCATCCTGTCCTGACCTGACATTTACCACTCTGCATAAGGCTAATTAAAGCCTACGGTGTATTGTTTCTGTCTTTGTGACCTCTTTTATCCCCTCCAGTGTGCCGCAGTCATTTTTACCCCGTGGTCAGGTTGTTACTCAAGTGTAGTCCTTACACTGTGCTTTTCTGTGCACTGTATTTAAATTTCTCAGGAATTCTGTTACTTGTTAAAATAGCCTATTAATCAGATTTGACCCTAAGCTGCTTCTAACAGGCCTTATTTAATTAAAATAATACATCCTACTTTGTCCTCAATATTTTGGTAGTGGTAGTGACCCACTAGCATTACAATAATGTTTGTCAGAAGCTTATTTGAATGCATGAATGTCAGTAATCCTTGTCTACAGCCAGGCATTCCAACTCTGCCACTTTCTTAGGCTTCTTGCATTATTCTAGTGGTATGTGGGTTTATTTTTTTAAAAGCATCTTCACAAACAAAGGAAATTGTTTTGTTCTTTCCTGTTAAAATTTTACTAATTTCTATGTCATCTTTCATTTGAAAGTAGTCTCTGATTTTTACTGCTGCAAGGTGAATCACCTTCATCTTTGAGGACTTCGGCACCTTTAACCTACTCTTTAGTCTTTAATTTTTCAGTTTTCATAATCCCTTGAATTTTTGCTTGGATAAAGTGTGATGCTTCTCTGGTTTTATTTCTCAGCTTGTAATTTTCTCTTAGATATATACAGAACTGCCAGCTTACTTCTGCTCACACACAACAGCACCATCATGAATTCATATTCCAGGCAAAGCAGGGAATGGTTTGGGTTGGAAGGGACCTTAAACGTCACTCAATTCCACTCCCCTGCCATGGGCAGGGACACCTTCCACCAGACCAGGCTGCTCAGGGCCCCACCCACCCTGGCCTTGGACACTTCCAGGGATGGGGCATCCACAGCTTCTCTGGGCAACCTGTGCCAGGGCCTCACCACCCTCGCAGGAAAGGTAGAGATTTTAAAATACATTATTTCTTAATCAGAAACATTCATAAGCTTCAGTGTAACTTAGTCTTGTATGCAATGTCTGAGAGCCTCTACAGATGTAGTTTATTGAGTAAACTCCACTTATGGCCTGGCTAGGAAAAAATGGTGAATGTAGATGACTGGGTTTTCCATTAAACCATATTGAGTGGCATTGATTTTATAGCATCATCTTTAATTTTTGCAGGAATGTATCCTGTGCCAACATTGCTGTAACATTTTTCCTTAATGTTAAAATAAAGTTTTTGACACTTAACTAACGATAATTAAATTACCCTGATTTTAGTTAGCAGCTAGGAGTGAGAACACTCATGGTAGGGGCTCCTTTTCTTTGATTGAAAATGCTTTCTGCACTGCTGGTTTTTTCTCAGCAGTCATTTTATGCTGGTGAATTAAGAAACTGTTGCTTACTGTTTAGAGTAGTCCAAATTCAGATGAAGGAAGCCCTAAAACAGCTTTTGATTCTTCACCTGCCACTTTCAGTAGAGTTAATTTGTTAGTTTAGAGAATAGGATTCTGGTCGTGCTGCTGTTCTAGTGGTAGCAAATAGTTTGTTTTATAGACTTTATATACTTTCTTTTCCTTAACTCTTACCAAGGATAATACATTTGATTTGGACATGTGCTGTAATACTGGATATTAATTTATTGATGAATCAAAATAGAGAAAAGAGCCAGAAACCAGTATTGATTTATTTATATCTTTTCTTTAAGAAATGAAGAGAAATAAAGTTATTTTATGCCAGCATCTTTATTAAAATAATGATTAAAATGTTATGAGGTCTATAGAAAGTAGATTTAAAGTAAAATAATAGCAACAGCAACAACAAAAAAAAACCTACAGAAAAACATGAAACCAACAAACAAGTGTCCCAGAGGTGAGGCAATAAAAAACCAGAGATACATTATAACGTTTGTGAAAATTTGGGATGTTCCAAATGGCTTTGAAAATGAAAAGTCTCCAACATGCTCAGAGGAGTAAGAGCTGATAAGTAAAATATTTTTAAAGTATTTGACAGTAGTACAGGATCTCATAATTCCTTCTACTATATTTGGCCATTCTTTTATGTTCTGGTCAAACCATTTTTTTACTAAGAAATAGTGTTGCTTGTCTTAAAAAAAAAAAAGTCTGGTTTATTGTTCTTAGACACTTCAGCATCTTACATGCTCAACATTTGTGTGTGAAAAGTTCTTTCACCAAACAAATAATTTGATTGGAGTAGTTGTGCCCATTTTTTATTGTATTTGATATCTGTACAGAAACAGCAGAAAGAGGAAAAAAAAAAAGCCCAACAAGACCAAGTCCTAATCTGATGAGTAAGATTTTTAATTGCAGAAAGTTCCTCTTAAGAATCTGATGGTGGCGAGGCAACAAAGTTTATTTCAGCTTTGTAATGAGTTTAGAAGGAAGTAAGTAATTATTCATATGCTGAATTCGTTGCTGTGTATTTTAGGAAGGTTCACCAGATGCATGATTATGCCTCCTATCAACTTTTTCCACAGGCCAGCAAATATCCAGTGACTTTTTATTTTCATTTTTAATTGTGGAGTTCTAGTTCCTTTTAACAGCTGCAGAACTTCAAAGACACTTAGAGAAGTTGCTAACTGTTGCCTGCTTTGAAAGGAGAGGTGAAAAGTTCTGGATACATTAGAATGATTTAGGGCATATAAATACAGATTTGTGTCCTTGCTCTGTGTGTCTTGTAAAAGTAGTTACTAAAAATAAAACAAAACAAAACAATACCCAATGCTGAGCCTTTCCTTTATGCAAAATGAAAGGTTTTGTTTAGTTAAAATTCACTCTGCACCAGGTTTTGTCATGCAATGGTTAAAAGTATATATGACAATAAAATATTCCTTGATTTCCTTAAGTACTGTTAATTTCAGTGATCTTTCCAAGATAAGTGCTTGTTCCTTCTCTCTTCCCTCTTCCCCACTCCAACTTTAAAAAAAACAGGACAGATACTGGTTTATGCTTTGTGAAGGAGATTGGGAATCAGGGAATCTGCTTCCTAGTCTGCAACTTGCTCTTTGTTTTTTAGTAATCCATTTGTTAAACTCCTTTTGCTGTAGATATGCTTAGTATGAAGAAAAAAAAAACCCTACTAATTAAGCAATATGCTGAGGGTTTTGGAAGAATTAAAAAAAAAAGGCTTTGCTTACGTTATAGCTTAATTTTCCACATAGTCAATTAAGAAGAAAATTATTTGTATTATTTATTTCAATATATATTTAGCACAGTGTATAGGGGCAAACTGAAGATAATGAATTACCACAAAGCATCTTTAGTGAACAGAATGTCCCAGATTGGTTTTGGCTGAATATCCTGGTGTTTGTGTACCTGCATACTTGATTACTGTTCCTTTCTTTCTCTGCATATTTAATTGCTGCCTAATTAATTGCTCTGTTGATTTCCTGCATAATTAATTATTCACTAATTAGTCATTGATTCCCTGCATAGTTAATTAACTTACACCTTATTTGATTTTTACACTTAATTGACTATAACTCATTGCTTTATTGCTACACTGCCTAATTAGCAATTGGGTAATCAATTATTGTTTGCTTATTCCATACTTGTTTAGTCTGGTGATCAGCAGAGTTTATCCTCTGCTCTCTGACCTCCTTTTCCAGTCATTCTTCCAAAAATAATTTCTTTAATGAAGTTTTTTTGGAAGAATTGAGTAAAGCTTGTGCATCTTCTCTGTGTTCTCCTTGGTGCTTCCTGCACCTTCACTGACACTCACAGTCCTCTGCCGCCTGGGCTGTTCACTTCTGGGTTGGGTGGGGTTGGTAATCAAACACTTCAAACACCCACGGAGGCTTCTGGGGATTCTTCTTCCTCTTCTGCCTCTCCCCAAGTCCTCACTGGGAAGAGTGAGAGATAAAGTGGTGTCTGAGTACCAATTGCAGCTGTTGAAGGAGGAGACAGGAGACAAAAACCTGAGCCTGAACTTCTAAGGAAAACAGCCAGCAGGTCAAGAGGCAGAAACAGTGACAGATAAAACCGCAAAACAGAAGTGTCAGCTAAGTAATGGAACTTATGTTGGTTAAACGTTTAGATAAATGTTGATATGTTTTATTGTGCATTATGTTTAAAACGAACAGTTGTCATTCACTGAGTCAATAACAGGCTTCATTCCCTTTGGGAAAAAAAAAAAAAGAATAATGCTAACTAGAGCAGGACTAGTTCAAAGGAACATTCCAACATCCTGCAATCAAAACAGAAATATCTGTGTGCTCAAGACAGCAGAATGCCTGGGAAAGAACCCAGCCAAGCTCCTAAGAACACGTTGATTGTACCATACACTTCCATAGCTGCCAGTGTGTAATACAGAGGATATTCCGAACATCAGGAGCAGTACTGGAGTTGTTTTTCAGAGATGTTTGGAAAGAGGTGAAAGCATAGTCTGGCTGTTAGTTTTGAGCTGTGCTTTTGTTATATTTCAAGTGCAAATACCTGTAAAAGAGACACCTCTGCTGCTCTTAACTTTCAGGATGCCTTAAAGAAGGATTTTTTTTTTGAGTGGGGTGAATGGTATAATTAGTGTGTCATGAAGGAAGTGGAATAATATTGAGTAAGGTAGTCCTTAGAATTATTTTGAAAATAGGTCCCAAAATACAGCTTCCCTGTTCTCTTACCCCAGATTCATCCCAAAGTTCACAAATCATCACTTTATTTCTGTACTTACCCAGTGATCTGTGGTTTGACTTGGACCTCAGAAGTGCTGCTTATTCCAGTTTGGTGTCAGTGGGTTATGTCCCTAATTTTCCATGGGGAGGTGGAGGAAGAACAACAATTGAAGCCAGTCTCCGGGCCAGACCTTTTTACATGTAGCTGGAGAACAGGCGTGCTGTTAAAATTGGTTCCTGGTTGTTGCTAGGTTTCATTCGACCCTGAAGGGAGTAGGGACTGCTGAAAAATCAAACCATTAAACCAAAAGACTGCAGTGTTAGAAAACAATGTCCTCTGAATTTCTCTGGTCAAAATTTTGGAGCTTTTTTTAATCTGGGATTATATTCATCCTTTATTGTTATTTACTTTCTTGAGGCTTTACTTTCACATCATACTTCAAGTACCTGTGAATTAAAAGAACCCCATAAAGGTTTGCCTAAAAAGTTGTGTCAAATTTCTGTTTAAAGCATTGAACAGGGGTTTTAGTGACATTCTTCATTTGCTGCTGCTGCTTTGAAGGTTTTTAGTTTGTTTTTTTGTTTTTGTTTGTTTTTCTTAAACTAACAGGAACTTTTCATAGAACTTTCTGCCTCTGAGGTTCATATGATATAGTTTGTTTTAAGAGTAAAATTTTTTTCCTTTCTTGTTTTCCTCCGATTGCTGCTCATTTTCCTCCATGTAGAGGGGTCAAGATGAGGCCTGGTACTTTTTTCAAAGAGGCCGTACTTTTTCATACACATTGGGACAAAAGAAGAAAAAAGGTGAAGTGAATGGCCAGAAGGAGCAGGGATGTGATCTCATAGCTGTGACTGTCAGATGAAGCACCGCTTTGTGCTTGGCAGTGCTGCAGATGATTTGATCTGCCTCCCATCTCTTTCTTTAGTGGCAGAGCCAAGCCCAAGGACAATGACCCCTGAAACCACACACTTGACATTTGTTGCTCACAGTGTGTGCTCATGGTAGTGTTCTGAGGCAAAAATGACACAGTGAAGCATGCTCTTTTTATAGAAATATATTTATTTTTTAACAAATGTTACTATATTGAAGGAAAAGTTTTCCTTTATCTTTCATGGTATTTAATTCTCCCTTCTTTTGTTTCCAGCACTTAAACAAGGAATTAGAGAATTAGACTTTTGTGGGTGAGGTTAGTAGAAAGGTCTAGCACATAAAAAATAACAGTGGGGTCCATTAATGTAAGTTAGCATTTGGAGCCCATATGTGTTTCAAACTGCTTTGTAAAGGATAAAATATTTTCCAATTATACCAATGTGATATAGAACAAACCTTGATGAGGGTGTCATGTCTTACACATAACTTTACCATGTGTTTGAAAATGTGTAGAATTATAATGATGTTTGAGGTTGAAAGGGAAAAACGGTCTTAATCCATTATGCTTCCTTTTGTGTCATGTTAGAACATTTCTAAGATCTCAGCCAGAAGAAATTTTTTGCCCTGTGGGCATCTAGCTAGGAGTTTTAACCATTTCTTAAATTAATTCATGTTGGAATGTATTATGAATGTGTTCATTTAGTGACATAACATTCTTCATTTAACCTCACTGCTGTCTGTTAGGTGTATTATGTAAGTTTACAGTTACTATGTGGACTGAACCAAAATCCCAGTAACTCATGGTAACATAAGTAACTTAACGTTTGAAAATACTAATTCCTTGTTTTTCAACTTGTTTTTCAGGGATCAGCTCCATCTTCATGTGTAAGCTTTGTAACTTATTTTCACCAAATAAGTCCGAACTGTTGTCTCATGTCTCCGAGAAACACACAGAAGAAGGGACCAGTGTGGATGACATCATTATTCCTCTCCAGCCTCTAACAGTACCCACAAACCCAAGCAAAGATGGAGAAGGTACATTCATAAATTGAGAGGAATGTAATTTTCAGTGTTACGTATTTTTTAATAAAACCTGTGGTGTGATGACTCTGCATTGTATAGAATGGTTTGCATAGTTTGGTTTTGTAATAAGCATAATTTACAACTGCCACCCTGAATTTCATTCAGTACAGAATTGATCATCTGACAGATATGGATAAACTCAACATGTCTGAGGGAATGAGGACATTGGTTCATTCATTTTCAATGTCAAGTATAGCAAAGTCTGTGTCCTGCAGCTTTAATCTGAGCTGTGAAATAGCATTGGGAAGGTTGTCTAACAGCAGTGGAAAGCAGCCAGGACACTGTGGGTGAGAGTGTGTCTTGAGGCATGGGGGTCCTTTTTGAGTTGTCTAATTTCTTTGTTGTGATTCAGGAAATGTTAATAGTTCTATTCCAAAAAGGAGGTGGCACAGTTCATAATTTATAACTGTGTTTTATTATTGACACTGGTAAATAAATCAATCAGTGGTTGAATTAGTTACACATAAAAATTTTACTCTGCACTGGAAGAAGTTACATTCATTTAATCCCATTTTTTAACTGATTATAATTGCCATCCATTGAAATATTAGTAATGGGTTCAAAATAATTCAGACTTTTTATCTTCTTTTGTGCCCTTACCGAGTAATGGATTTATATTGTCGGCAAACCTCTTATTTAACACAAATACTAGGATTTTTCAATCATTGATTTCTGGATTTTAAAAACCATGTATTTATGGATCAAACCCACTCTAATATCATTTTTTTGGTGTTAACATGTGCATGTGATGTTTTTTCACTTATTTACCAGCAGTAATTCAGTAGTTATTTTAACTTCATCGGTGTAAGAGGATATTTCTGATAGTGGTCATATCGTATTTCATTAGAGCTGCTGTCTCCTCAGGTGCCTGGTGAGGAAAAATTGTACTAGATTATTATTTCACACAATGCCCAAAATTACCAGTGTATCAGAAGATGATGAATAAATTTCAAATCAGGTTTCAGAATGCCATTCTAATTTTATTTTAATAGCGTGGAATGAATTCCTCGGGCATGCAGAATGCATTTTCCTTTCTCAGATCTTTGTTTCCTTCACTACATATGTTTCTGAGCACAGTGAGAGTGGTACCTTGTAACATATTCTTTTATTTTAGTAAAAAGGATCCTCTGTAAACTTCTCTTTGCATTTATGTCAGGAGTATCTGCAGGAGTATCTGCACTTTCTGTGTTGTATGTGTTCAATATGCATTCTACATTTATGAGGATACTTTGTAATTACCATTATCATCTAAAGCAACAAAAATTAGACATAAATAGCTTTTAAGAAAATAACTCTGCAAATCTTGTTATGTAAAATATGACATTCTTCTGTTATATATTCATAATTTACCTTTCTCATTATTCTTGGTGAATACTTTTATTCATCTGATATGCTCATATGGTGCCACCTTTTTCAGGTTATGTAGCCCAACTCTTTGCCATCTGCTGTCAGTAAAAATGTCAAGGTAAATTACTTTTCCATAGTTTTTAAGTCATATTCTAGGCATACTTTAGTATTTCTCTTTTCCCATCAGACAGATTGATTGGAAAAGAAGTTTCTGAAGTCCCATTCAATTATTTTCTGTGTTCTGTTTAAAAAAAAATTAGGGTGTTCTACAGTTGAACATATGATTTGGAAAGAGTTCTTCTTTCAAAGCATCAATTTTTTCCTCCTCCTATGGAATCTGCAGCAGATAAAATTTACAAAGTTTATAATACACAATTATTTGTCAGTGAACCAATCTTTGTAGTAATTCAGTATTGTCAGTGAAAGGAGAAGTAATTGGTGAATGACAGAAACTACAACTTTTAGTACTTGGTGACTAATAGATGAACATCTTTTTGTCCTTTAAAAGTGTAATTTCTCTTCCACATATTGGTAAATGCTGTAGCTACCCTGCAACTGGTATAGAGGAGTGAATGCTGAGTTGCTAATGGAGCTCTTTGTTCTGCCTGAGTAATAAATTAATGATTTTATAAGTACTGGGGACAAGTAAAGTGCTAGGCATGTAATATGTGTTTATTACTCTAATGTTGTATTATTGACAGTGCTCTCTGCTGAATTTTGTTTAGCCATAACACTTTCCTATTGTTAAGCCATGATCTGTTTAGAGTTGATTTGTTCTAAACATTTTGGTAGGACAATATTAAAATTTTTTTATGAAGTGGGACAAAGGGTACCAGAGAGATATTGCTGTTACACATCTATGCACAGGTCACATTTTGTCCAGCACTGGAGTGTGACATCTTTGTTGGGAAATGACAGGTATGTACCTGGTGACTGTAATCATTCACACTCCAGGTTAGCCTAGGGCTTCCTTTTACAAACGTTCACAATGATCTCCATTTCCTTCAAAGTACTTGTCAAAACTCAGCTTTCTTTTGCTTCTCCTTAGTCAGGTTGGTGAAGATTTGAGGGGACAACATCAATGGCCCTGGCTTCATCTGTTCATTATGTTATTCCCTGATGGATTCTTGTTTGTTTTGGGCTAAATCTGGATTATGGGATGCATGGCTCTGTCGGTTATGAAACCTTGAAGAACGTTACAGTCTAAGTATCATCATGTCCTCAAAGGAGTTTAGCTCATTAAGGTCATTTAAAACCGCAGCCTGTGCATCAGCCCCATCCTTGCCTGCACACAGGAGGCAGCCAGAGCCTGCATTCACCCCCGAGGGACAGATACCAACACAGAGCAGTAACAGAATATGGCTGGGGATGAGATTTATTTGCATGCATTTGTGTGACACGTTGGGCAGAAGATTCTGCATACGGCCATGTGCTGTTGTAGTTGATGAAATGTAAGCTTTCTATACTGACATTTGAGGAAGGACTCATGTTGCATAATGCATCAGCCTGTTAAAATTTGGTCAGGAGGTTTAAGTGAACACGTGCACGTGGGTTTTGTGACTTCTGACAAACTTTTTGTGTTAAATAGATTGATTTGGAGAAGCTTATGTGAACAATTCTGTGAAGGAACAATATAAAAACAGACATACAGTTTATTTCATTATTCTCTTTTTGAAGTGTCTTTTTTATGTCTTCGAGTATATAATTATACAGCATAACACAGAATGTCTACCCTGGATATTGCCATTACTCATCCAATAGCAGTCAGCATAAAGATTGATTTCAGTCAGTCTGTAATGAGTGCAAAATCCCTAGAAACAACTAAGTTGTTCTTGAGGGAACAGGATCTTAATTCAGGATCATTTTATGACCAATTTAAAACTTCTATTTATGACTAAGCATCCTTGAAACAAATGATAGGGGTTTTTTAATTATTAATTTAATATACTGCTTTATTTTCAACAGTTAAACAGATTCTTTATTCTAACAAGCAATGCTTGATTAACTTGGATATGTACTGGCGGATGAATGGCAATGTTCTGCTATTAAATTACTGGTTGCTGTTGATCTTAGGTGTGCTTTGAGCTGGAATTAGTATACTGCAGTGTGAAGAGCTCACTGAGGGCAAGCTGGGTAGGGAGACAGCTGGAATTTATGGTTATGTGCCACATTAAAAATTTAATTCTGACATTGCTACCTCAAAGTAGCTTGAGATAAGTTCTGTCCTGGAGAAAGGAAACCAAGGAGCAAGGAAAGGAAATGACTGTGATAGCCTCTGATGTTCTGGTGATATATCAGTTGCCCACATGAGCCCTCCTGTTCCTGTGTTTGTTGCTGCCTGCTTCTTGCCACCAAACCTTTCAAAATGTTTGAGAACTGCTGTAAATTCTCCTACTGGTAGGCACATTTACAAATATTTCTAAGATTTGCATGTTCTTTGTATATTTGGCACACCATTAGTAGTCACAGTGATAAGAACTGCAATTTTGTAAGCTGTAGCAGAGGTTCTATCACCACCCTTCGAAAGGAGCAGTTTTCTTATTTCCACTTGTATGCAAGATTTTGTTTTAACTTCAGTTTTAATGTGAAAGTGCCATTCTGTCTTTCATTAAGTTTGCACTAAAACAGTCAGGAAGAAGCATCTCTTTGACCTGATTTTTCTTCATTTCTTTTTATTGGGTAATCTGATGATTGCATTGTAAAGGAATGAAAAGAATATCATACACAGAGAATATGGGGGTCGCATTCATTTTTCCAGTCCTTGGATTTAACTATTTTGTAGTGGTCACCCAGCATCTACATCTGTATTCCTCATGTTGGACACTTTAGCAAACAGTGACCTTTTGATGGATTGATGTAAAGATGATTGTTGTTGTTGGGCTTGTTTTAATTGTGTGTTAATTTCCTCAACTCAAGGCACCAAATACTGGTTGCTATGATGGATGGATATCAAAATAACATGAATGGTAGCAAAGAAAAGTTTTGAGAACATTGAAATCACCCCTTTCTTTCTGGCTGACAAAACTACTTTTGCTAGAGTAGCATAAAAGTTTAGGACACTGGTGGAGGGTTACAAAAAGTTATGGGAAACAGTGGCTTTTTTTCTATTCACAGTAAGGTTTTTTGTGGTTTTGTTACATTTATTTAAGGAGACAGATATTCAGTCACTCCTATAAGAAGACAAAATGCTTTCTTTTTCATTTGATAGTAATTACAGGATTAACTCAAGGCTGTGGTCTCTGAATGTGGGGTTTTGTTTACCTGGTATATTTAAGGGAAATGATGGAAAGGTTATCAATAACATTTTGCTACCTCCTCCTGTTCTCCTGCATCATCTTCCTTTAAGAATCCTAAAGTAATTTATTTTTCCAGATGCTCTAAATCAACAAATTCAATAAGGTCTTTCTGCACCTGTGCTTGAAAAATTTTTTTTGTTTGGGATTTTTTTAATATATTCTCTCTTTTCACGGTTTTTCAGACTTCTCTGCTGTCAATCTCAATTTATCAGAATCTGTGATTCTGTAGCAGTGATGAGAAAAATCTTAAGCAGGAAATACAATTTGTGTTGTCATGCATTTCTCTGCACTGCATCTCATGGATTTCATCAAGATTTCCTCTACAGAAATACGGAAATGCGAAGTTATATTTATTAGTTGTGGATGACTTCTGATTTTAATTAAGGAAACATTTTTTTACACGACTTGTGGAATTTATTTGTTGCCAACAATTTTTTATGCCAGCTTTTGGCTAGAAAGTGCTGACAATAAAGAACCACAGAAAATATTAGGGAGTGATTGTTCACTATATTGAGGTTTTGGTTCTAAAACATAAATTGTTTTTCTCTGATTACATCTCAATAATTGGATAATTTATTTGAAAATGATTTAAATTAAAAGGCTTTTTGTAGTGTTGAAAAACAATAGAACAATTTTGTAGAATAGATGTGCTGATAGAGTTATACAGTAGTCTAGAAGAGTGCTTACAGTGTAATTTATGTAAAACTGTGGCACTGTGACATCTGCTGATCTCAATAACACAAATGTTATTGCTTTGCAGCTACCAGAAATGCCAGCAAATACCACTGCTTGAAATAAGTTTGCATGAATCTAACCTTTTTCTAAGCTTTTGCGATAACATCTTTCAAACTTCACTTAAGGCACCTATTTTTCAAAGATCCAAGGGGTATTAGCTAATTAGCTGTGGAATTTAATTATAGTTTACTTTAAACTTTAATTTTCTTTTCTAGAGCTTCTTGTAGCGAAGAGGAAAAGGGGCAGACCAAAAGGGTCCACTAAGAAGTTTTGTGTGGATGAAGACGTGGCAGAAAATAACCCCATTCCAAGCAAAGAAACTCCAGCTGGGGCAGAAGAGAGCCCGGAACCGTCTGAAGTCTCACCAGGCAGCTTGGAGTGCAGGAAATGCAATCGGAAGTTCTCCAACACCCGTCAGCTGACTAAACACATCTGTATTATTGTTCTAAATGAAGGAGAAGAAGAAGGAGATGGAGGTGAGAAAACATCCAGCAGAAGTATTTGAAGCAGGTTGTGGGACAATGTGTTCCCACTGTGAGACCTGGCTTGGAATTCCTATTGCTGGTTTTACATGGAGTTGTTTGTTTCTTGTAACACAAAAAGCAAAACTGAACTTAGTCAGACATGGTATTTAAACTTCTTTCAAAGTGATCAGAATATTAATTACGTTAATGTTTGTCTTAAAACTCATTGAAATGCTTGTTTTACATTAGCAGCTATTCCGTTTCTCACAAAGTGCATTGCAGTTTTTCAGTGAGAAATGGTATAGGCCATGCAGGTGAGTATCACATATAGGTGAGGAAGGATGGTTCTGTACAGGTGTTTCTATCCTGTGACTTGGGAAACCTGAATTTTGTTCTCTTCTTTTGATAGAGTTAGAGTTTGCTTTTGTGGATGGCTTCTTTTACTGTATAAAAAATAATGTCAAACTCACCACTTCTTTTTAACAAAGCTTTGTGTGAATGATTGTCTTTGGCATATGAGAATTCAGTGTTTAAATTTAGCTTTAAGATTGATTTGGATATATTCAGCCTCTCAAATTTTTAGCATACAACAGGGCAGAATGGAGTTCTTTTCAGTTGGAAGGAACCTGCAACAACAATCTCGTCCAACTGCCTGACCAATTCAGGGCTGACCAACAGTTAAAGCTTTGGTTAAGGGCATGGCATTGTCCAAATGGTTTCTTAAACCCTGACGGGCCTGGGGCATTGCACCCCAATCTGTTTAAAAAGGTGTCAGTGAGTATTTGTTCAGAATAGAATAGTAGAAGAGACATACAAGAATCATGTCGTCTACCTGCCTATTTAACTTTTCTCTGAGGTGAATGTCACATACATAGAAAGCACTGACTTAGTCCAAATTACCTTAACTTTATCTGAGTTTTGTATTCATGGTAAAATTCAGGTTTTGCTTTTGCTACAGTGGCTCAGTATGATTCTGTTGCTTCTGCCTGTAGACAAAATCTGCCATTGATTTTTTTCCAGTTTTCTGTTACCCTTTTGTGGCCAGTCTGTCATTATTATACATAAATAGTATGACTGTTCTACTTTCATTGATATTTAGAGTTTAACTTCTGGGGCAGAGCTTAATTAAAATAAGCTTAGAATATGTTGACAGAGCAAAGAAACTCTTGCTTTGATAAAGTACCTGGTTATATTTTACTGTCATCAGTGGTATGGTTTTTCAACTACACATAATGACAGTCACTCCAGCTGTCTCACCCCTTACATACCAAAAGTCCATGCCCTTTGCTGTTTGTATGTGCTAGGTCCAGTGTTAACATTTGCATTATTTTAGCAACGTTGCCTTTTCTAACGTCCTCTTAAAATAAGCTCTCAGGTCAAAGTATAAACTCAAATTACCTGCTCTTGACCTGCTAGCTCACTAGAGCTCCTAAATCTTATCTTCATTTGTTTCTCTACAAAAAAACACTGGCTAATTGCCTCAGTTTTGGGCAGATGAAACATTTTTTGTTTATTCTCTGGTAAAACCAAAAC
>VYZT01058220.1:3808-17419 GCA_013400735.1 Pomatostomus ruficeps | reverse complement strand
GGTGAATTTTGGGAGAATTCGGGGCTCCGGGAGTGCCCCGGGCAGCGCTGGGGGCGTGGCTTTGTCTGGAGGGGGCGTGGTTTGAGCGCGAATGGGCGTGGTTTGTCGCAGGCCCCGCCCCCTGCGGTGAGGTCGGGGGTGCGGCGCGCGCGGCGCTCAGAGCGCGATGAGCCCCGGCTGAGGGACGG
This sequence comes from Pomatostomus ruficeps, assembly GCA_013400735.1. NCBI lineage: Eukaryota > Metazoa > Chordata > Aves > Passeriformes > Timaliidae > Pomatostomus > Pomatostomus ruficeps. The sequence goes on along the minus strand of VYZT01058220.1, from coordinate 17,231 downwards.
TCCTGTGGGGACCGGGGGGACACCCGCGGCCATGGTGGCGCACGACGAGCTGGGCGGGCTGCTGCCCATCAAAAGGACTATCCGGGTCATCGACGCGCAGAACCAGCACTTCAGGGAGCAGGAGGTGAGCGGGAGAGCGGAAAAAATGGGGTTTATTTGAGGGGAGACTGAGGAGGGGGATCCCCCCCCTCAGCCCCCCTCAGCTTCTGGGTGTCGGCGCCTGAGGGGAGGAGGCGAGGCGGGCGGAGCACGGGGCAGCCGGCGGTTCAAAAACCCCTCTATATACGTATTTAAGTCCATATATATTTATATATGTGTGTATATTATATGTGTGTATATATGTGGAATATATTGAAGCTCATAGCCGTCGAAGAGTGGGACCAGGCAGCCAGAACTAATCCGTGCGCCTCACCCAACGGTTTAAAAAGCTTTTAAAAATATTTTTAAACATATATATATGTTTAAATCCATGTTTATATATATTTACATGCATATACATACGGTTTATATATACATACAAATATATATATATATTTTTAAGCTCGTAGCCCTCAAAGACTGAGCCAAAACCAACCTTAGTGCCTTACCTGCCCCCGCTCCACCCAGGTGGGCTTTTCATTAAAAATTCTCCTGTTTTCATTAAAAATTCCCCCGTTTTCATTTAAAAGTTTCCCCATTTCATTAAAAAGCCGCCTGCATCTCAGCGCTCTTTCCACTGACGGGATTTTTCCTAATTAGGCGCTCGTTTGCTGCTTAATCCGTACCAAAAAAAAACCAAAAAAAAACCCCTGGTGGGGTTTATCGAGCTGCTGTGAGGGCTGGTTTGTTTTGTGGCAGTATTGTTGTTTTTATCGCGTGTCGTTCTTTAGACGGCAGTAATTGCAATAATTGAGTTCCTGGGAGGTGTTCCTGAACCTCCTGCTGCGACAGGAGCAAAAGTTCAACCAGGTTGTGCCTTGGGCTGGGTTTATTGCCCGGATTAGTGGCGAAGAGGTGAGGTGGAAAATTTATTAAAAGAAAAAAAAAAGGCGTCTCCAGACACGGCTGAGGGTTTGAGGGCTCAGCGCCGAGTCACCAACTTTGCAAATCCCGGCTTTGCAACAGCCAAACTTGGGCAATCTCATTGTGCAAAAGGGAAACCAGATGCTGGTGGAGGGGGTTGGAAATAAAAATAACACGAACCAGACCTCTGGCAGGGCATTAAATCGCCTCTTAATTGTGAATCGCCGGAGCCAGCACCTCTATCTCTGAGCTGCTTGAGGGATTTTCAGAGGATTTCCCTCGCTCGGGAATGTGCTGTTGGATTTGGGAGCCCCACTCTGATCGCTCACCCCGAGTGTTTTCAGAGCAGATCTCACCTCGAGGCGGTGACCATTCCCGGCAGGAATTAATTACTCAGGCTGCTGACTCGAAATCCTTTTTTTTTTTTTTTTTTGCTGAACGAGCTGAGCAAGGAGGAGTTTCTGCCGTGGGGTCACCACCGCGGTTTGGTCACACAGGACATTGCTCTCGAGGACGGGATCCTTGTAAAAACCACTAATTATTACCCAGGGAAAAGGTTTGTGGGCGTGCTGCTCCTGCTGCTGCTGCAGGAAATCCTCGCTCAAAAGCAAATTCTGCTTTTCCTTCGAGCAAGGTACAACTTTTCACCAGTGACCCCGGAGTGTGAAATCTCTCCTGGCACAAAATTAACTTTAGTGGCTGTGATGTTTTAATTCGATTTTAATAAAGAGTCCCGTGGAAAAAAAAGATTAAAATTTCCTGATGGGACTGTTGACCCCGCCGGGGTTTTATTTTAATTACGTGCGGGTGCTGTAACACCCCTGGATTGTTACAAAAACCTCCCAGACTTTGTTGTAATCCGGCTCCTGTAAGGAAAACGGAGCGGAGACACAGGAGAGTCATTGTTTGCCAGGACAGAGCTAAAAAAAAAATCAGAAAAACCCCTCCCGAGCCTGAGTTATCCGCAGAATGAACCGCCCGGAGTCTCGGCTTACACCGGGCTGGAACGCAGTTTCTGAGCAGAGGGGTTTTACTTTCCTCCTCCCTGCTCCGGATCAAGCGACAGCGCTCGGGAGGAGAACACGAACCAGATGCCTTTTTTTTTTTTGGCTTTTTTTTTTTGGCAGTCGAGCCGTGTCTGAGGATCACTCGCCGGACACAAAGCCAGGAATTTTTTTTTAATTTTTTTTTTTTTTTTTTTGCTTTTAAGAGAGGGAAAAAATGGCGTTTTGCTGAGCCGAGCTCAGGAATTCCTCCTGCCGTGCATGTGGCGCTCCGGGCGGGCGCAGATGTGCTGGGAAAGGCATTCCCGAATTCCCTGGGGCTGCTGGCCCTGTCACTGTGACCTGCTCGAGTCTCCCCCTGGTCTCTCTGTCCATTTCCAGTGTCACATTTTGCTTTTCCAGGCTATTTATAGGTGGCTTTGTGTGTCTGGATCTTCCCCGCCTCACTCCTTAAGCTCCTCTTAGAAAATGTGTGATTTCTAGAAGTAACCACCTCCCTTTCCTTCCACTCAGAACCGTCCGCAGTAAATTAAAGCTTCCTCGTTGTCTTTAAACCCGGCCTAATTTTCTAATCCTTTTCCTGAGCCTCCCGTGATCCAGGACACTTTTTACAGCTTTTCCCCCGTTTTTACGGCACCCTCCCGATTCCGACGCCACCCAAAGTGTGCCCAGAGAGGCTTTTTTTTATTTATTTTTTTTTTTCTTCCTGCCTGGCTGTTTCTTTTCATGTTCTCTGTCCCCTCCTCCTCCTCGCTGCAAGTTTGAAGGCTGAACTCAGGGTGAGCTCACCTCCTCCACCTCCACCTCCTCCCCCCCCCGGATTGCTCAACGCCGCGTGTGGGCAGGGCTGAAATCAGATCTTAAACACACACACGGACTTTCTCAGCTCCTTCGGTCTCTGTGTGTTCCTATCCCCCCCCTTTTTTAAAATTTTTTAAAAATTTTTTTTTTTGCTTTGTTCTCAACATTTGTCACTTCTGAGCCACCAAACCGGGCTGGGCATTGAGACAGCGCAAAGCTCGTCCTCAGCAGCCTCCACACCCTTTTGAAAAAGCAGAAATGCAGCAATAATTAACTCAGTTTGAGCAAAAAGAGGCCGCTTCCCTCTCCTGAGCTGAGCGATCCCGTGAGGGTGATTCACGTCTGACCCTCTGCCAGATGTTCCGGAGCACCCAGGACAATTTCCAAGCCTCAATTCCGAGTTTTATCCCCTTCCCCATCTCTCCCCAGCTCACACCTTTCCTGCCCAGCCCTCCCCACACAATTATTTTTTGATGTCGAACGCGCCGAGCTGCCAAGGGGAATTTTCAAAACTTTGAAAGCCGCAGGAGCTTTTCCAGGGGCGTTTCCTCTTTGGGTCGGGCCAGACTTGAGCTGCCGGCGGGGGATTAATGGTGGAGAAAAGCAGAAGCTCCAAGTTTCAAACCTAAACAAGGTGTAAAAAAAACCGCGGTGTTTGCAGCAGGAGGAAACTTTGTAAAGTGGAGGTTTTAAACTTTCTCTGCGCCCAGGAATGTTCAGCTCGCGGTTGGTTGTTTAAAGGAGCTGCTCTGCTCTCCAAAATAAAATGGGAAAAATAAAAAAGAATCAAAACACATTCCTGCTGCAGAGGAAAAGATGAGAAAATGGAACAGCAGATCCCAGCTCCATCTTTAGCTCCGGTCTATTTCTGTTCAAAGCATAACAAGTCCCTGCTGGAGCCCTGTTTTGAATTCTGACCGATGGTTCCCTCACCTCTTTTAACACCGGGCAAAAAAACCTCCGCGGTTTAATTGCAGCCTGAAAGCTCAGACAAAATATTTACAGCTTTTGGAGACGAACGGAGCCTCCGAACCCCCTCCGTGCTGCGTTTCGCGCTCCTTAATCGGGTTTGTGATTTAGAACCACTCCTGAGGAATTAATTGCCCGGGGAGGCACAGCCAGGACGGTTTGTTCTCTGCTCGCCTTGCAGGAGCCAAGCACCAAGCGGGTCCGGCCTTTAGCTCGAGTCACCTCCCTGGCCAACCTCATCTCGCCCGTCAGAAATGGGGCCGTTCGGCGCTTCGGGCAGACCATCCAGGTGAAAACACAACCCGAAAACGGTCCTGAAATGTGGAGATTCCGGGGAAAGATTGCCTGGGTGGGGTAAAACAGGCACCCCACGGGATTTCTTCAGTTTTCTTTCCTGGGCTTTGGGAACGGCAAGTGCCGCCTCAGGAGTTCACAGGCCCAAACTGCTGGATAAACAGGTTCAACAGCAAATAAATAAAATAAAACCAACGGTTTCAGATAGAGAGAAGGAGTTGATAAAGTGTTCCAGCCTCAGATAGAGAGAGAAGGAGCTGATAAACCATTCCAGCCTCAGATAGAGAGGGAAGGAGCTGATAAAGTGTCCCGGTTTCAGATAAAAAGCAGGAGCTGATAAATTGGCCCTGGCCCACCCCACGTGTGCTGCAGCGTGCCAGAAGTGACCTCGTCCCCAGCCCCGGCTGCTCACACCTGCAGATTGCAGCTTTTGGGAGCCCTGCAAAGCCCCGGAGCAAAGTTCAAGTGGCTCCTGATTAACCTCTTCACGGGGAGGGTTGTGGGCCTGGTTTATTTACTTCCTCGTGCCTCGGAGATAAACTCAGGCTTTGCCTTCCCGTCTTCCTCCCCCCAGCAGGGAAAACCTCGCCAAGCTCTGGCTTTTCTCAGCTTGATTAAAGCGCTCGTTTATCTGAGGAAAAAGTGTCTGGGTGTGTTTTCCTGCCCTGGGCAGCCCAGGGGGGATGGATCACGCTGTAACACTGAAATGTTGGCTCTCCACACGTTTGTTTTTAACATTTTTTTATTTTTAAATCCCCGCAGTCTTTCACCCTCCGCGGCGACAGCAAATCCCCCGGCTGTGCCCAGAAATCCTGCAGCAGATCCGCTGCTCCCACCCCCCCTAAGAGAAGGAACAGCGTCCTTTGGTCTGAAATGCTGGATGTCAACACGAAAGAATCCCTGAGCTCCAAAGAAATCAAGCGCCAGGAGGTAGCTGTCCCCGAAAAACCGGGATTGGGAACGGCAGCCGGGGCCCTTCCCGTGCTGGGAAAGGAATAATGACCTTTGAGGGGGGGCTGCACCTTCTGTGCCCCAAAACCTGAGATTTGTCTGCCCTAGACACGGGAAAAGGTGAATTCCTCCCTGGGGAATTCATCTCCCCAGCCTGACCCTTGGGAGATGCCGGGCTTTCCACGGGGGGTGCTCGGCATTCCTGAAATCCCATCCCCGGCCCCGCTGGCTGCTCAGGTTCCTCGTGGAGCCAGCTGCCTCTCTCTCAAAGCTCCTGGAAATCTGGTTGGGAGCCAGGCAGCGAGGCCTTGGCTCCCCTTTCTCCCCGGAGTTCTCCGACAAATCTTCTGGAGACGGCGCGGGAGCCGCCTGGGGTTTGACCTCTGCGGTTTCGGGCTTTTTTTGTTTTCAGGCTCTGGTGTTTGATTTGGCTGTGCGGGGACAGCAGGGCTGTCCCACAGTCAGGAGCGAAGCCGCTCTCCCGGGGCCACCGAGGCAGATTTATCCCAGGCTGGCATCCCCGGGTGCCACCGCGGTGGCCAAACCCCTGTCCAGGCCAGGCTGGGAGCTGAAAAGCCTTTTCTCAGAGAATCTGGGATTGAAAATAACTCGGGATGCTTTATCCCCTTTCCCAGGCCATTTATGAGATGTCCAGGGGAGAGCAGGACCTGATCGAGGACCTGAAGCTGGCCAGGAAGGTGAGTGGGATTTTTCCTGCCATTCCAGAGAATAACAAGGATTTTTCTTGCACCTGCAAACGTTACGTGGGAGCTTCATCAGCCCCAGAATTCCCAATTGGAAAACTGGCCCTGGAAGCTGATAAAACAGCACTGGGGAATAGCCCAGACAGGAAAATCCTTTTCCTTTCAACTCCTCCGTGCTTCTCGCAGAATCTTTCAGCAGCAAATCAGCGCTGCTCACTCTTCCTGTTCCCTTCACTTCTCGCACCTGATGAAAACCCCTCAGGGGGGATAAATTCTGATTTAAACCCCTCAGATTTAAATCCTCAGCTTGGGAAATTCAGATATATTTGGATAAATTTGGATAAATTTGATTTAACAGGCCTACCACGACCCCATGCTGAAACTCTCCATCATGTCGGAGGAGGAGCTCACCCACATTTTTGGGGATTTGGATTCCTACATTCCTCTGCACGAAGGTAAGAGCAGCTGGGGTGGCCTGTGGGATTTACGCTCTGCGCTTTCTCCTGTCACTCCTCGGGGCATTGTTGCAATTCCTCTTTTTCTGTTTTCATTCCAGACTTGCTGGCGAGTTTGGGAGAAGCGACGAAACCTGACGGGACGGTGGAGCAGATCGGGCCCATCCTTGTCAAGTGGGTGAGTTCAGAGCTCGGGATCAGCGGGATAAAACCGAGCCTAGGGAACATTTAAAACCAGAATCTGCAAAACTCTGGGGTTTTTGTGAGTGCAGGACTGGAAGGGAAATCCTGGCAGTGCTGGAAACAACGGGATTCTGCTGGCTGGGATGGGCCCTGATTTCACCCCGGAGACCTGGAACGATTGGGGGATTTAGGGTTGAAATGTCTGTCCCAGTGTGATTCCAGTTCAGAGCTTGGAATCATCGGGACAAAACCGAGCCTAGGGAATGTTTAAAGCCATTTTTGTGGCTCTGATTGGAAGGGAAATCCTGGCAGTGCTGGAAACAATGGGATTCTGCTGGCTGGGATGGGCCCTGATTTCACCCCGGAGACCTGGAATGATTTGGTGATTTAGGGTTGAATCGCTGTCCCGGCGTGATTCCAGCAGCCTGATCCCTGCTAATCCCAAACATGGGAAACTCCAAACACTCCTGTGCTCATCCTCCTCACAAGTTCCTCCATCAGCTTTTTTTTTGGGGGTTAAAAACATCCCAGTTTTTTTGGAACTCCGTGAATTCGGCGCGTCGGTGACGTCCGCTTTTCCCACAGGGAATGTGACTCCTTAAATCTCCTCTGTCCCCGCAGCTGCCGCGCCTCCACGCCTACAAGGGCTACTGCAGCAACCAGCTGGCGGCCAAGGCGCTGCTGGATCAGAAGAAGCAGGACAGGAGGGTCCAGGATTTCCTGCAGCGCTGCCTGGAGTCGCCCTTCAGCCGCAAGCTGGACCTCTGGAGCTTCCTGGACATCCCTCGGAGCCGCCTGGTGAAATACCCGCTGCTCCTCAAGGAGATCCTCAGGCACACGCCCAAAGACCATCCCGACGTCCAGATCCTGGAGGAAGCCGTGAGTAATCCCAGTTTCCTTCTGCTGATATTTGGGAGCTCCAAAAAATGTTCCCTAAACCCTCAGCGATTCCCAGGAACCCGTGAGAGGGATCGAGCCGCGTGGATCGCATCCTTTGGGAAATTAATCGCTCTTTAATTGTTCGTTTGGGGGTTTTTTTAGATTTCCATCATCCAAGGGGTGCTGTCGGACATCAACGTGAAGAAAGGCGAATCCGAGTGCCAGTACTACATCGAGAAGCTGGAATACCTGGATGAGAAGCAGAAGGACCCGAGGATCGAGGGCAGCAAAGCTCTGCTGTGCCACGGGGAGCTGAAGAATAAAAACGGACACGTGAGTCCCTCATTTCCCTGCTAATTAATCCAAATCCTTCCTTCAGAGCTCGTTCAAACTCTCAGAGGAGGAGTGGGAGCTTTCCGTCCTCAGGGATGGTTTAGAAATCAGAAATTCAGTAAAAAAAGGGAAAGTTTCCTGCTGGCAGCTTCACAATCAGCCTCGGGAAGCCGGGGAATAATTAGCACGGAAAGTGCTCTCCATCCACAGGGATTTCCTGCCGCTGTTGACATTCCCTGTGAGGAGCCCTGGCTTTTCCAAACAAAAGGATTCCTGCAAAAACCTGTTTTCCATGGGCTGGGCTGCCCGGAGTTCACCTCCCACCCACCAGATGCCAACATTTGCTGCCTTTTGTCCTGACTTAAACCTCCAATCTTTCCATGTTTTCTTTGTCGATTTGGATATTTATTTTTCTTTTGTTTACTTTGGCTGTTTCACTCCTGCACACGAGGCATTCCGAGATATCACTCCCAATCCCTGGCGTCTGGGAATAATAATTCCCTTTCCAGGGAATCAATAAAATAATAAAGGCGCTGACGTAATCCCGGCGCGCGCCAGCCAGACCTTGGCGTTGCCAAGGGAAACTCCAAAAGTCCCCGTGGGTGAAACTCCAGATAAGGTGGCCTTGAATCCCCCGGGATCTGTGACCCTACGGAATTCCGAGTGAATGTTCCAACGTGATTTTTCCCTTCCAGAAGCTCTACGTGTTCCTCTTCCAAGACGTCCTGGTGCTGACGCGGCCGGTGACCCGGAACGAGCGGCAGGCGTTCCAGGTGTACCGCCAGCCCATCCCCGTGCAGGAGCTGCTCCTGGAGGACCTCCAGGACGGAGATGTCAAGATGGGAGGCTCCTTCCGAGGAGCTTTCGGGAATTCCGATAAAGGTACGGATCCGTGGCGGCCGTGAGCTTCCAGCTGGGGTCGGATTAGGAAATATCTCTGTGTCTCTTCCAAATTTTGGGATTTGGGATTTTTTTAATTGGGATTTCAAACCTCCCAATGGAATCTCTAAACACCAAGCTCACAATTTTCCCTCTTTTTTTATCCTCCAGCCAAAAACATTTTCCGGGTGCGTTTCCAGGATCCCATCCCGGGCCAGTCGCACACGCTGCAGGCCAACGACGTCTTCCACAAGCAGCAGTGGGTGAACTGCATCCGCACGGCCATCGCCCCTTTCCAGAGGAACATTCCCAGCCCGGAGCTCGCGGAGCTGCCGGAGCTCAGCGAGGAGTCGGAGGAGAACAACCCCTCCGCGCCCAACGTCCCGGCCCGGGCGCGCCGGGCGGGAATCTCCGCCATGGAGCTGGACGAGAGCGCCGCCGAGTGCGGCTCCGTCCCGGACTCGGGCGAAGCCAGAGGGGTGAAATCCCACAGAACCTCATCCGGGCACAGAAAATCCAGGGAGAAGCAGCAGCTCAGCGGGAAGCGGAAAGAAACGCTGGTGTAAGGAAAAAAAACAAAAAAAAAGATAAGAGGATCCCCCCTGGGTGGCAGCCCGGGGGGAAAACTGTTAATTTATAAATAATTCCCTGTACATTTTCACACCGCGAGCGCCGCCTTCGGAGCCGCTCCGCGGGTCAGATCCTGGCTTTCTGTTGGAATGGCAGCTACGGGTGTCGGGTGTCTGTTGAGCTGGGGTCTGTTTTTACACATTTTGAATTCCCTGAGGGTTTTCCCAAACCCTCGTGGCACATCCGAAAAGAAAATCCAGCTTCCTGAAAGTTTTACACGGATGTGGTGGAGGTGGGAAAGGGAAAAATTGGGATTTTGGGCAGCACTGGAGGGTTTTGATCAACATGGCAAAAAAAGTCCTTTAAAGGACTCAACGCCTGAAGCCACACTGGGTGTGTGGGTGTGGGAATTCCTCCAAAAAAAAAAGGAAAAATCCTAAAAAAAAGCAGACCCCAATCCAACAGCTCCTCGATTCACCTACTGGAATCTTTGATCTCCGTGTGTCCTTTTGTACATTCCTCAGTCTCGCTCTCCTATCTGCCAACTATTTAATTTTTTTATTAGTTCTGTTCTGAGTTTGGGGGTTTTTGGGGTTGTTTTGTTTTGTTTTGTGTTTTCTTTGGTTGGTTGGGGGTTTTTTTGGGGGTTTTTTTTTTTGTATTTTTGTTGCTCGGACTTGGAATTTCCGAGGGAGAGCCGCGTTACTCCGGGATGTAGGAATGTTGTAGGAACGTCGTAAAGGGTTTGGGGAGGAGCAGCAGCGAGTAGAGGGGGTGTAGAGCAGGGAGAGAAGGTAGATTCCGCGTTTTCCGGTGCCTTTTGGGAATGAGACGCTTCCCGGTGGGAAGCGGGACTGGAGGCGACCGAGGGGGTTCTCGCACGTGTAGAGAGGTAGAGGAGAGGAAGCGTTGGAGGTGTGAGGAGAGGACAGGGAATGGTTGGAAATACTGGGAATGGCAGTGCTGCCATCTCCCAGTGGGCCAAAGATCCAGGGAAAAATCTGGGGAAAAATCCAGGGAAAGATCCCAGCTTGGGAACAGCGCCGCGGGAGACAAAGCGGTGACAGCTCCGGGCACAACGACAGCGATCCCTCTGTCCCCGAAATCCGGGATTGGGGTGCGGATCCTGCAGTTCCAGTGACGTGAAATCTGGGATTGGGGAGCCGTATCCTGAAATCCAGGCTCGGGGAGCAGATCCTGCAATCCCAGTGACCCGAAATCCGGGACTGGGGAGCCGTATCCCGAAATCCAGGAACAGGGAGCAGATCCTGCAGTCCCCGTGATCTGAAATCTGGAATTGGGGAGCCGTATCCCGAAATTCGGGCTTGGGAAGCAGATCCTGCAATCCCAGTGACCTGAAATCCGGGATTGGGGAACCACGTCCCAAAATCTGGGATTGGGGAGCAGATCCTGCAATCCCTGTGACCTGAAATCCGGGATTGGGGAGCCGTATCCCGAAATCCAGGCTCCGCATCCCGGGGTTGTCGCCGTGCCTGTGGCGTGTCGGGCCGGGATCTTTGGGAATGGCAGAGCCGGCGTGTGCTNAACAGGGAGCAGATCCTACAATCCCAGTGAACTGAAATCCGAGATTGGAGAGCCACGTCCCAAAATCTTGGGATTGGGGTCTGGATCCTGCAAACCTTGTGACCTGAAATCCAGGATTTGGGTATGGATCCTGCAATCCCTGTGGCCTGAAACCCGGGATTGGGGAGCCATATCCCTATATCCGGGCTCCGCATCCCGGGGTTGTCGCCATGCCTGTGGCGTGTCGGGCCGGGATCTTTGGGAATGGCAGAGCCGGCGTGTGCTTCCCTGTAAATGTTGTACAGTTTTCCAGCGCCAAGATCCAATTAAATTCCTGACGGCCTCTTCGCGCCTCCTCCGAGTGCTGCCTGGGAGGGAGGGATGGGATGGGATGGATCCAGTCTCCGGAGAATCGCCCGGATAAACGCGGATCTGCCCCGGGAGGAGCCACTGTCCTCCTCCTTGGATTCCTCCGTGTCCAGGCAGGACAGGCTGGAATTTCATAGCTGTTTTTCCAGCTGTTTTTCCAGCTTCTCCTGCAAGAAAGCACCATTGAATGCTGGAGCACAGGGAGAGGAAATCCCAGGGATCGTTCCCGAGCGAGGCTGGGCTGAGTCTTCGTCTCCTCACCCCGCAGCCGATGGCAAATTGGCCAAAAATCCTTAATTAATTCCCTTTGGGAATAATTCCCCCCCAAACTCCAGAGGTTCCTCTCCAGGCCCCTTCCCTCCGGCTGGAATGTGCAGCCGTCTCAGCTGCTCCAGACTAAACAACCCCGGCTCCCCTGGATTCCTCCCGTGCGGAATTCCGTGGGATCCCAGCCAAGCCAAGACCCCCCATGTGGGGCTGTGGGTGTGGAACCCCAGGATCCCGAGGGAATTCCCGATGAGCTCCTGCCCCCTTTGGCATGGGCACTGGGAACGTGTCCGTGCCCAGGGATGGGCGGCACCTCCGCCCTGGGCGCAGCAGCTCCGGGATCCGTGTTTGCCTCCGGGATCCACCCGGCTCCGGAGCGCGGCCGACGCCTCCGGGGTTTGCAGCGGGAGCTTCCCGGAGCCGGGGTCACCGCCGGGGTCACTGTGGGACAGTTCCTCTCCCGGAATTCCCAACATCCCCATCCCAGCCCCTTCTGGGATGTCTGGGATCGGCGTCCTTGGCTCTGGTTTAGGAAAGCCTGGCTTTGGGAGTTCCCCCTTGGATTTGGGAATCTCCACGGGAGCAGAGGCTGAAACAAACCACAAATCCCAAATTTTACTCCAACAGCCCCCGGAGACCCTCGCAGCCATTCCGGGATAACGCCGAGCTCACCCTCTCCCAAATCCCATTTTCCGCACTAAACCTGGGCGCGGTTTTTGCCAGGATTTGTGGAGACTCCTCCCCGTTCCCACAGACGCTCCTGGGATCAATCCCGGCTCGTGCAGGGGCACGGGGGCCCCTCGGAGCTTTCCCCGTCGGAGCCGTTTCCGCCTCCAGCTTTCCCTTTCTCCATGAACCCGCCGGCCTCCCGCCGTCTGCGGCCGCAGACACATCTGTGCACATCTGGAGCCGCGCCGCCTCGGGAGAGTCCGGCTGGAAGCTTTTCACCTTCTGGATCCGAGGAATTTTTTTCCCCCATTCTTTGAACCCGGCCCCTCGAATCCAGACACGGAGACTGAGCAGAGCCTGGAAAATTTCTCCGTGTGAGGCTCCTTCATCAGAGCTCTGGCTTTTCCAGCTCCGGGCGGAGACATTCCAGGAAAATCCGCTGCCAAAAACCCGGCTGCTGCGTGCTCCTGATCCCGTCCTGGCGGTCTCACTTCCCTGTCCTACCCCACAGCCTGCTGGAAATAGGATCAGGCCATAAATTACAGGGTTTTATGGGCCAGGAGGGAGTTTTATTGGGATAATTATCCCGAGGAATGGGGCGCAGTTAAGCACAGGGAAAAGCAAGGGCTGGCGCTGACCTTATCCCAAACATTGGTGTAAGAGTGGGATGGGATGGGATGGGATGGGATGGGATGAGAGGTGAGGGGTGTAGGTCATGGGGATGGGATGGGATGGGATAGGATTCCTGAAATGGGATGAGATCCCTGAAATTGGATTGGATGGGATGGGATGGGATCCCTGAAATGGGATGAGATCCCTGAAATGGGTTGGGATGGGATGGGAGACGATGGGATTCAGCCATAGGTGCCGGTCCCAGGGATTTTTTGGGAAGGAAGCCGCAGATTCCAGCTTTGCTCCGCCCCAGGGGCCAGCCCAGCTCCTCCCCCTCCTCCAGGTGTCCCAGGGAGCCCCAAATCCCCCTGATCTGAGCCCAAATCTCTCCCCAGAGTCTGCACCAACACCTGAAGCCCCCAGGCCTCTGTCGGGATTTGCTTTTCCCGGTGGGATCCAAGCCAGCTCCCCCCACGTGGCTGTTCCGTGAATTTGGATGGGATCCCGTTGGATCCAGAGCAGAGGAGCGGCTGCCGGGGCCTCCCCTCCCCAAAACCTCTGACCAGACGGGTTCCCAGCGCGGCTCCCGCAATTCCTCCTGGGAATTGCAGTGTCCCACACACCTGAAGATTTTTCCATGGGAGGTTTTCCCCTCCCACATTTCTCCTCAGCTGTCCCACGGGCTGGGGTTTGGGTTGTGGCCGTTCCCCCTGCAAATCCCTCCGCTCTAATTCCTCACGGGGATAAACTGGGACGAGCTGGGGCTGGTGTTCCATAGCTGAGAAAGTCAAATTACCGGCTGGAGTGGTGGAAATTCCGGGTCTGGTGATTCCTTAATCTGGCTGGGGAAGGAGCTGTTGTGGGGAGAGAGGGATGGAGGGATGGATGGAGGGATGGATGGATGGATGGATGGAGGGATGGATGGATGGATGGAGGGATGGATGGATGGATGGATGGA